>CM065388.1:8842500-8975000 GCA_033060915.1 Euryodendron excelsum
CTCTTTTCTTAAAATTTTTGTTTGTAATTCATAGTGTATAAACAATCAAGAATAATGTTGTACATATAGGACTTTCATAGAGAATTTTTAGGTGATTTAGGTGATAATTGATATCATCAAATTAAGCAAAAATGCAATTGACATGTCATTCTAGAAAAAATACTGAATATTTAGAAAATCCAAGAATAGTTGATGTTGGGAAAGTCTGAGAAGCTGGTTACATTCACCTAAGTTTTCATTTGTCAGGTAAATCTCATTTGAAAGGGAAAACCTTCATTTGGTATGTAAAACAATGGAAGGCAATAATAGTATTAATGAATATAGCTTATGGAGTGTGTAGAATATGTATAATACGGAAGAGGACTCGGACTTACTTTTTGGATGTCAAACCCGAAGAATGATCCGAGATTTCTAACTTGAAGATGTTTTACGTGTAAACATATGAATGTCTTGCAGAGTTGTCACAATGGAGTATAATCAAACCCTTAAAGAAATCTCCTGTAAAGCACTTGCACTGGAGTGTAATCAAACCCCTAAAGAAGTTAATTGCACCTGTAGTATTCACAACTCAAGTGCACTCACACTCGTATTTCTATGGGAGAGATATTCTATAAGAGAGGTGAGAGACCCATCCAGAGCATCTTTGTAATCTGTATCTGTCTAAGATTCAGAACATAGGGCTCAACTTCCTTTTAAGTGGAAAAATTATTCAGTGTTCTTTAAACACCACGTCAATCTTGTTCCACCAATCACATAATGGTGGGGTCTTCCTATTATGTGGGGTCAAATATCCAACTTAACAGTGAAAGACTCATTCCAATGTGAGTGGAGGAGTAAGGATACGTGACGCTTTAGGGATATTGAATTGTTTGATTTTTTTAGTGTTGGCATATCCCTTAAACAAAAGCACTTTAATTGTAATTGTGTTTTAAGTTGTATTTGGGCCAATTTAGAATAAGTTTCAAGTAGATGTTATCAGAGTACAAGCTGCTGAAGCTATGGTACAAGCTGTTGAAGCAGTGGTACATGCTTCTGAAACTTTAAAAAGCCATATCTCTGAAACCATAAGTGCTATCGAGATCCATAATATATCAATTTCATATAAATTTTTTAGATCTACGTACTTGTCACTATTGGGCATTCGAATGGGGTGTCGTGGCATTCAAACGGCTGGCGTTTGAACCCCTAACCAAAAGGTTTGAACGGTCAGCAAAGTTTTGAAAAAACTCGATCTTCTACTCCATGTCAGCTTAGGAATCATTTCCTACTTCAACATACACTTTGTCCAAGACTCTGTAAACACTCCAAACTTTATATAAAGTCTTTGAATGCTTTATAATTGATATGCACACAATCAGAGAGATCATATAGCTATTCAAAGAGTTTTATTGTGCTTACACATTTATTATAGTGCTTTTTTTGGTCAACAAACAAACTTTACACATATTGTCTTTGGCAGATTCCAAAGGTTGGCATCATTAGCACGAGAGAACAGTGAATCATGGGTGTCTAACGAGCAAGTTTGAAACTTCTAACATAGTTGTGGATCAATGGGTTGGGTTGTTAGTTTATTCTTGTAACTGTTCAAGGTTTATAGTATTGAGTACGTTAGTGAATATGTGTGCTTCCGTGATTTTTTCTCTAGTTGATAGAGTTTTCACGCTAAAATCCTGTGTACCTTGTATATTTACTTTATTGCTTTAGAATTGCATGTAGGATTGATAGACCTAGATAATTGACTTGTTCGTATAGTTGAATCTTTAGGTTAATTAATCAACTATAGGCAAATCCATGCTCCCAAGCAATTTTTCAATTGGTATCAAAGCAAGTTCACTCTTGTTTTCAAAATATTTTTTTTTTAAAACCCTACGAATGAGATCTTTAAACCTGGTATCATAGATATACCTAGAGAAGGACATTCCACTGTTAAACTCCCTAGCTCTAAGTCAAACCCTAAAAATCCTATTGTTTCAAATTGTATTGACTCAATTTGCCTTGAACAAGATAGCCCTATGGAAAATTTGATTACACCTTTGATGGTTGTCTGCTAATAAAACGAAAAACTAAAATTGAAACTAACAAGTTTGGGGATTAACAGAAACGCTTGTAGAGGGAAAGAGGTAGTTATCATTCAACTACTGAGGTTACATTGTCTTTTTATTTTATTTTATTTTTTTGATGGTTGCTTCCATATCTAGAAACCAAAACAGATAAGTAAATCAAAACCAAATAAAGACTACATCATTTCAGTAGTAGCAACTGGAGCAATAGAGTGTGGAACCTCCTCCATTCAAACTTGTTAAAGAACTAGAAGTTCTCTACCTTACATTGGCTGGGATAGATAGCTAGACTATTCTCTCTTCCTATAAATAGAGACTTAGCCTATGTAATTAAACTCACCTCTTCACTTACTATCTATCTTATCTTTTATCTTGTAATCCTTATTTGCTTTATAATGCATTGTGATTACACATGAGACTTGTCTTTTATAATATGGTATCAGAGTCAAGGGAAAATATGCTTTGTGATTGCCCTTTGAGGGATCTTTTACATCAGAACTCCTAAGGTTTTCTTCCTCCTCTCCGGCCACCCTCCGGTCGTTCGGCAACTTTCAGGCCGTCCTCCTACCAACTTTCGACAGTCCTCTGACGTCTTTCCGGCCGTCCTTCGATAACCTTCCAGCCACATTTCTGTCAACTTTTGACCATCCTCCAGCAACCTTTCGATGATTTTGGTGACCTCCAGCCAACCTAATTTCTTTAACTTCTTTCTCTGTTGCTACTGCTGCCCCTTTTCCCCCTTCTACTACTACCATTAATGTCCTTGCTTCCTTTTTATTGTTACTACTACTCTCCTTTCTCTGTTGCTACTGCTGCCCCTTCTTCCCCTTTTACTGTTGTCATTGTTGTCCCTATTTTCCTTTCTATTGTTACTACTGTTGTCCTTTCTCTACTGCTACTACTGCACCTGCTGCCCTTTCTACTATTAATACTGCTTTCCTTTCTCTGCTGCTGTTGCTGCCCTTTCTTCCCTTTCTACTACTGTTATTGTTGTCCATGCTTTTATTTTGACTGTTACTACTGCTGCCCGTCTTTTCCTTTTACTATGATTGTTACCCTGTCTTTTTCTTGTACTATGACTATTGTCCCTCCGATCATCCTACAGCCGACCTCCGGCGTCTCTCCAGCCATCCCGTGGCGTCCCTCCGACCATCCCCCAGTCAACTTTCGACGTCCCTACAACCATCCTTTAGTGTCCCTCTGGCCATTCTCCAGCCAACCTGATCTAGCGTCCCTCTGGCTATTTTCTAACCTACCTCTAGCGTCCTCTGGCCATTCTCCAGCCGACCTGATTTGGCATCCCTCTAGCCATCTTCTGACCAACCTTTGGTGTCCCTCTGGCCATCCTCTAGCTAACCTCCACCGTCCTTCCAACGCTTCTATCATATCTTTTCTAAACTCAAGTAGCTCTCTGTTTTCCCTACTTGAGTTTGAGAGGGGATGTTAAAGAACTTCAAGTTCTCTATCTCACATCGGTTAGGATAAAGAACTAGACTGCTTTCTTTTCCTATAAATAGAGGCTTAACCTATGTAACTAAACTTACCTCTTCACTTACTATCTATCTCATCTTCTGTCTTGTAATCCTTTTTTGCTTTATAATGCATTGTGATTATGCATGAGTCTTATCTTTTCTAACAAAACTATCATTTGATCTAGTCGCAGAGCCAATTTTGCTTGAAGATGAGCCACTTTATTTTCCTTTCGACACACATGAGGTACCCTACTAGATTGAAATTTCTTTAACTTTTGTTGATAATATAATTAATTAGATGTCCCATAAGAGATAAAGTATCCTCTTCACAATTAATAGCATTGATAAGGCTACATTTGATTAATAAAGAAATGCAGGGGTGGAGACAGCTAAGGCCCAAAGGGGGCACCCCCCCCCCCCCCCCCCCCCCCCCCCCCCCCCCCCCCCCCCCCCCCCCCCCCCCCCCCCCCCCCGGCTTTCAAATTTTTGACAATTGCTTTTTTGTTCATAGAATTTAGAATGTCCTTCAGTTTGCCCCTTTAAAGTTTAAAAATGCCCCCCCTCAAATTTTTAAAAATTATGTTATTATCTACAAATTTAGAAATATTTTCAATTTTGACCCATGAAATATACAAATGCCCCCTCGTATTTTTAAAAACTCTAATTTTATTTATAGTTTTAGAGATACTTTCGATTTGCCTCCTTAAAAATTTTAAAAAGTTTAGCTACCGTTGATGACAAAAATTTTTTGTGATTGTGATTAATGGTTGCCCCTTTTAAATGAAATTTCTAGCTCCGCTATTGAGGAAATGTAAGAAAAGTAGAATAAAAGTCATTATTTCCTATGTAGTTTCCTACCACAATTACTTCTCCAAAGAAATATTTTCTCAAGTCTAATTTTTTATTTTATACACAACTATGCATCATAGAAAAAGTATACTCTCCTAAGAAATACAAGTAGGAAAAGTTTTGTTTTATTTTTATATTTTACTTCACTTTTATCACGAACCACTTTTCCGTTTGTGACAACCTTGGGGAAAAAAAGAAAAAGATAACAAGCAAGGAAGCACAAAGTTATCATTCTAGTAACAAAGGGGCACATGAAATTGGAGAGAAACTGATTTTCCGGGTGGAGAAACCTTGCCAAATGTGCATTGATAAATAACTTAGATCAAGGAAGGAGAAAATATTTCAAACAATAGTAATACCACATTATTTTGCTGATGTTATATCATAAGCAAATCAAATTATGCTCAATACATGTGTTTTTATCTAATTATCTAAAATTAAGGAGAAATTTTCTTCAATTATCTCACTAATTGTGGATGTGTCAAGGTGATTATGATTTTAACATATTCATTTGGCAAGATTTGATTGAATTGTGATATCAAAACAACAAAATGACGTGAAATTACAGTTGCAGATTTGGTTTTTTCTTTATATATCAACTCAATTAACAATGCACTTCTTCCTTCTATTTTATGAAACTATTTTAAGCTAAATTAAATAATGCATCTCCTATATTTGCAGTTTATGCCACTTGACCCATTCGTATATGATAACTATGATTTCCAGCTAAGACTCCATTCATTCGCTAGATTATAATAAGATTCTAATAATAAAAACCAAAGTCAACTGAAATTCTAAATTTTATTTAGTTGGGTCTATAAGTTTGCCTGTACGTTGTAATCCCAATTCACACCTTGTCAGTTCATTCCTCTGAAAATCAAGCCGAAAGCGGATGGGAAAGAGCCTGGAAAATGTCATTCAATTCATTATGCCCCACCTACTAGAACTTGAAAAAAACAAAAAAAAAAAGAATTGTTCAAAAGAAATTTTTGTTCACCCAACTTAGAAGAAGTGGTAACGAACAACGAAGCGATAGGGAATTAAAAAGAAACCATAATAATTTTAAACTCCGAAGAAGTCAAGGCACATTGTTTGAAATATCATTAGCTTCGCTATCATATTTGTCTATTCCACAAATCAACTGCGAAATTTCAGGGTATAAGAATACAAGTATACTCTAAAATTTCGCAATAAGATTAAGCTCCCTATAAGTCACGACAATGTCAGGGAAGCTTTATTTTTTGAAAGCAACATCAACCTAATATGACAATTAAAGGCATCAAAGTCCAGCAAGATGTTCAAATTATGGGAAAAAATTCAAGCGTGACAATTATACGTGTAATTTTCGCTTGCGACTTTGCCTTTGACGTAATTTAAAGTGGTTTAGAAGAAGTCATTGAATAAAATCAACCTATTTATGCCCTTCATGCTTAATTAAGTTTGTATATACACCTATAATAGAGGACATATATACCTTTTAGTAATCTTCGTAATAAGAAAAATTTTCAACAACATATCTAAAAATGAGCAATGCTATATAAATAAATAAAATTCTTATAGAATAATGTATTTGAATGAGAGTCTTTCACTTTAAAATAAAACACTTACTATAATGGTTTTTAATTATAAAACTAACACTGTCACATTATTTTGATAAGTGTTTTTGTAAGAATTTTTTTATAAGAATAATATTTTTCTTTAAAAATCTTTCCAAAACAGCTGATCTTTAGTTTATTAGAATAGTTGATTTTTTGTTAAGTTTTTGTATGACACTACATGTAATAAAAAATATCATAATAACGTTGCATTTGTTAAGAAATAAATAATTAAGCTA
Organism: Euryodendron excelsum; assembly: GCA_033060915.1. Taxonomy (NCBI): domain Eukaryota; kingdom Viridiplantae; phylum Streptophyta; class Magnoliopsida; order Ericales; family Pentaphylacaceae; genus Euryodendron; species Euryodendron excelsum. Next base: position 8,848,716 of record CM065388.1, read on the forward strand.
CTCCTTTCCTTAAAAACTTAAACTTTTAGATGAGATAGATATTAACAATTTAATATGGTATAAGATGCAAGAAATCATGACAATGTTTGAAAGATCATTAGCTTCGCTGTCATATTTGTCTATTTTACAATTCAACTACGAAATTGTCAATTTGCGCATTAAATCACAATCTTAAAGGGCAAAAATAATTTGAAGGTAAAACTATTTTAATGCACGTATCTATCTTCCAACTTTTAGGTAGCATAATGAAATTTTTTTTCTCAGTTAAACATCATTTACTCGGTAATTGGAGATTAGTGAGTGCCAATGTCGTAAACTTCTGAACACAACCGATTTATTAATGACATTAACATTCTCTCTGTTTTCGCATCATAGAGTTCACTAACCCTTGGGAGGATGTTTGTCCTCTGCTGAGGAACGACTGCAATGGGTCTGCAGGGGCCATGTTTGGAGATGCCAATGAATTGTGAAGTCTTAATTTTGAAAGAAAAAAAAGGGAAATTTTAAAGAATTATTTAAAAGGCCAAATTAAATCCATTAACATAGCATAATTTAAATGCCATTTTCAACGATACTACCCAGTAAATGTCACCGAAGCTTTATTTTTGAAAACGACATACACCTAATATGACAATTAAAGGCCTCTAAAGTCCAACAAGATGTTCGTTCATATGGGCAAAAAAATTCAAGTGTGACCATTAGACCCGTGATTTTTGCTTGCGACTTTGCCTTTGACGTAATTTAAAGTGGCTTAGAAGAAGTCATTGAATAAAATCAGCCTATTTACGCCCTTCATGTTTACTTTTGTATATGCACCTATACCAGTGGACACATACCTCTTAGTAATCTTCATAATAAGAAAAATGTTCAATAACATATTAAAAAATCTGCCCATAGCTGCAGATATATATAATTAAGTTACTTCTCTCCTAATAGTTTAAGCTTTTAGATAATATAAATATTAAGAATTTAATATGATATAGCAGGCAAGATCTTGTGTTCTATTTTCACCGCCTATCCATTCATTTGTGATGAAGGGCCTGGCCACACATGAGGGAGGGTGTTCATAAAAAATAAAAATAAAAAAACACAGACTTTCAAATGAGATGAAGGTAAAAAATTTAGCAGCTTTTTAAACTGCGAAACATAAATTAACAGTGTTATGAGCTTCTGAAATCTTACCAACTAATCGTTTCAAGAGGATATCTAGCTTATAGTTCCTTGATGATTCAAGAGCCCCTACTAGATAATTTTTCTCCTTTTTCTTTTTCACATAACTTGACAATCAAAGCTTTAAACTTTATTGTTCTTTAACTCTGTGCACCTTTTGCTGTATTTACGCGTTGGTTTTTCGGAACTGAGTGGAAAGGAAAAACACCCGGTAGAAGAATTAGGATGAAACAAGACTGGTAGCCATGGAGGTTCCATCCAGCTTAATGAGCTTTTGCAGGCGCCAACGTATTGCGAAGTATTTTGAAAGGGGGAAAAATGCAATTTTTAAAGAATTCCTTGTTTATTAAAAATTAAAATTAAGGCAAATCACACCAACCTCACCTTCGGCCTAAATACAGAAAGCTTCCCATGGTTTTTCAAAATTATAAATACCCCCTTATCAGAGTTAGTCAAGTAATGGAGACTAGCACGTAAAATGACTTTATTACCCACTACAAGAAAAAGTGTTATTTGCGACCGATTATTTGCCACGGCCACTATTCCCGTCGCAAATGGCTTAGTATTTGCGACGGTAAAAGACCCGAGGCAAAAAAATGCTATTTGCGACCACTCTATTTGCGACGGCTACTGCCCGTGGGTAAAACGAAGTAAAACGACGTCGTTTTATGTGATTAGACGCGACCCCCGTTTGCCACGGATTATTTGCGACCGCGTCTGCTGTAGCAAATATTTTGGCCAAAACGGCGTCGTTTCGTTAATATTTTTCCCCTTCCTTCCTCGATCGATCGATCGATCCCTCTCTGTAAACCTCAGCCGCAGCCCCTCTTCCCTCTTTCCCTCAAATTTCCAGCAGGAACCCAATCCTCACGTCGATCCGAATCTTGATTCTCCTCTTCAGATTTGGGAGAGCAAAACGCCGATGTGGAAGCCGCGGAGCTATTTTCTCGGAAAATGCAAGAAACGGAAAAGGAAAGCAACAAACAAGAAACCAAAATTAGAAACTCCGTCTGATTTGTCTATACGAAGAAACCGGAGTTCAGAGAGAAGAACAGACGAAAACGACACAGAATGCTCCAAACCCTACGGTTAGGCGTGCCTTTGGTATCGAATTCGCCTCGCAATGTTTCAACAGGGAGCAATACCTCATCAAGATTTCCATGGAGGAGTCTTCTTCTTCCACATCGAGATTTCGGTTCCGAGATCACCAACAGATGGACGACGGAAACGCGACGGACGGCCACACGGGTTCGGAGGATTCATCATTGTCCAGCGACGACGACAACGAGCCCGAGCTCGAGTCCATGACCGGGAAGGTATGAGTTCTTGCACCTTATTAACTTCGATTTCCTTTTTACTCTCTCTTTACAGTCAGAGGTTTCTTGAATGAGATTTACAGTATATTTACCATTCTCCCCTTCCTGTTAGCGTGGAAGGCCACATTGACATTTTGAGAATTAGGTTAAACTATGACTTGATAATGGAGGAGTATTTTAGAGAGAGAGAGAGAGAGAGATGAAATATCTAAAATACTTATGTTTAAACATACTTGATGCGAATAATGTGGCTTATATAGCAATCAATCATATAAATGCAGATGAAGTACTAAATTTTGATAATTTTGCATCTTAATTCAGCCATAGAGTTCTCATTGCCGGAGTACAATGTTTGATGTCTACATACTTGATTATGATGTCTATTATGAGTTATACTTGAAAATGTCTAGTAAAATCATTGACTATGTGCTTTAGTCACGGTGCGATTTGCCATGCATTGCAAAGATTCTAGGGCTGTGCCTCTGCTGATAGACTGCTAAATAATAAAGTGAAAGTGCACATGGCGGCACATATGCAGCCACAGATTGCTTTCTCAACTAAACATTCACCACAAGTCAATAGGTTTTGTCTCATAGAGAAATGACAAGGTAAAACTGAAGTTACTTTAATTTTATCTGCCTATTTTGTTTTTCTCTTTTTAATGAAGGTTACGGATATCATCTACATTCCTTTGTATGACACTGTAAGCTTTTGTTTGTTAATATACACTGTAAGTGTCAATTAATCAAATATTTGTAGTGGTTGGACTCTTTTCATTTCTTGGCGGAGCAATGTCTGTTTAATGTTTCCTTGTTTTGCTCATATAGGGTATTAAGCATCTCTGTTCAGAACTCCTTGAGCTAAAGAGGGTGTCAGATGAAGACTTTCACAAGAACATATTTTCCAATTATTCAGCCTTTGTCAGGTAACTTACTCATTATGGTACAAAATATAAGGGGGAAAGGGATAATGTGACTCTGGTCCCTCACCTTATTTGTTCACTTTGTTGAAAGGTTTTGTTTGATAATGTAGAACACTTTTTTGGCTTTATGCCAAGTCAATTTTTCTTTTTACTTGTCACCTGGTACATAAAACAAATTATAAATGTCTTTTTTTTCCCCTCTCGTTTAATATGAGTGGTCATTGTGGTTATTACAGAACATTTCATAGGTATATGTTAAATCAGTAGTCTCTTAGTTTTCCCATGGAAGTGAGAATTTATCCATGCCTCACATGCTTTGAAAAAAAGAAAAAAAAAATCCCTTCTAAAATGAGGCCTGGATGCTACATGGCTTGGCCATTTACGAGGCCTTTATAATTTGTGCTATTGGATCCTAGGCCAGTGCTTTACAAGTCTGTATACTTGCAATAGTTGCGAGGGGGCAATGGGAAGCTAAGCTGTGTATTCTTTATTGTACAGGAATTTATCATCTATTGTTTCCATACTGTATGTAGAATAGTGATGTATGCCACTATAGATGTAGACTATTCATAACTTGGCCAGCCTATTTCACCTATTTTCTTTTGTTTTTCCACCTTTTTATCTGTAATTCTTCTGATAAACCTGATCAGCAAATAGTGATGCATGCCACTATACATTCAGACTATTCAGTATTGCACCATTTCACCTATATATATATATATTGTTTTCAATATTGCATTATATACTTCACGAAGCTGATGTAATATAGTTTACCGTAACGTTTAGGTTCTGGATGCATCTAGCGGCACCAGATATTGCATGAGTCAATGGGTGATGATGCTATACCATCTCGTTCGGCCTCATTGCAACGTTTGGATTCAGCACCTCCACCTCCAGAGCAGGTATCCTCATGGTACCTTGATGTGTTATACAATTTTATCTCTCTTTTTCATTACCTTTTTTTTTTTTTTTTTTGAGAAAAACATGTTTTTCAAGCCATTTGACACGTAGCAAGTTGTAGGCATGAGTGACGTGTAGGGAAAAACGGCACGGTTGCCGGACTCCCGGTTTAAGAGTTGTGATATTTTTTCCTTACTTTTTTTTTTAAGAAAGAACTGTTTTTCAAGCCCTTACGGTATTAAAACTCCCAAACGGTCTCGGAAGTCAGTCAAACTTGACACGTAGCAAATTGTAGGCACAAGTGACGTGTGAAAAAAAAGGGCACGGTTGCCGGACTCCCGGTTTAAGAGTTGTGATATTTTTTCCTTAATTTTTTTTAAGAAAAACATATTTTTCAAGCCGTTTCGGTATTAAAACCCCCAAATGGCTTCGGAAATCCGTCAAACTTGACACGTAGTAAGTTCTAGGCACGAGTGATGTGTGGGAAAAAATGGCACGGTTGTCAGACTCCCGGTTTTAGAGATGTGATATTTTTTCCTTACTTTTTTTTTACAAAAGAACTGTTTTTCAAGCCCTTACGGTACTAAAACTCCCAAACGGTCTCGGAAGTCAGTCAAACTTGACACGTAGCAAATTGTAGGCACAAGTGACGTGTGAAAAAAAAGGGCACGGTTGCCGGACTCCCGGTTTAAGAGTTGTGATATTTTTTCCTTAATTTTTTTTAAGAAAAACATATTTTTCAAGCCGTTTCGGTATTAAAACCCCCAAATGGCTTTGGAAATCCGTCAAACTTGACACGTAGTAAGTTCTAGGCACGAGTGACGTGTGGGAAAAAATGGCACGGTTGTCAGACTCCCGGTTTTAGAGATGTGATATTTTTTCCTTACTTTTTTTTTACAAAAAAACTGCTTTTCAAGCCCTTACGGTACTAAAACTCCCAAACGGTCTCGGAAGTCTGTCAAACTTGACACATAACAAGTTGTAGGCACAAGTGACGTGTGGGAAAAAACGACACGCTTACCGGACTCCCGATTTAAGAGTTGTGATATTTTTTCCTTAATTTTATTTAAGAACAATGTGTTTTTCAAGCCGTTTCGGTACTAAAACCCCCAAACGGTCTCGGAAGCCCATCAAAATTGACACGTACTAAGTTCTAGGCACGGGTGGCGTCTGGAAAAAAACGGCACGGTTGCTGTACTCACAGTCTAATAGTTGTGGCATTTTTTCTTTACTTTTTTTTTGATAAAAAACTGTTTTTCAAGCACTATCGGTACAAAAACCATCAAACGGTCTTGGAAGTCCATCAAACTTGACACGTAGAAAGTTCTAGGCATGGGTGATGTGTGGAAAAAAAGGGCACAGTTGCCGGACTCCCGATCTAAGAGTTGTGAAATTTTTTCCTTACTTTTTTTTTGAGAAAAACGTGTTTTTCAAGCCCTTACGGTACTAAAACCTTCAAACGGTCTTGGAAGTCTGTCAAACTTGACACGTAGCATGTTCTAGGCACGAGTGACGTGTGGGAAGAAACAACATGGTTGCCGGACTCCCGGTCTAAGAGTTGTGATATTTTTTCCTTACTTTTTTTTGAAAAAAAACTATTTTTCAAGCCCTTTCGGTACTAAAACTGTCACACGGTCTCGGAAGTCCGTCAAACTTGACACGTAGCATGTTCTAGGCACGAGTGACGTGTGGGAAGAAACGGCACAGTTGCTGGACTCCCGGTCTAAGAGTTGTGATATTTTTTCCATACTTTTTTTTGAGAAAAACGTGTTTTTCAAGTCCTTACGGTACTAAAACCTTCAAACGGTCTTGGAAGTCCGTCAAACTTGACACGTAGCATGTTCTAGGCACGAGTGACGTATGGGAAGAAACGGCATGGTTGCCGGACTCCCGGTCTAAGAGTTGTGATATTTTTTCCTTACTTTTTTTTGAGAAAAACGTGTTTTTCAAGCCCTTACGGTACTAAAACCTTCAAACGGACTCGGAAGTCCATCAAACTTAACACGTACCAAGTTCTAGGCACGAGTGACGTGTGGGAAGAAACGGCACGGTTGCCGGACTCCCGGTCTAAGAGTTGTGAAATTTTTTCCTTACTTTTTTTTTTTGAGAAAAACATGCTTTCCAAGCCCTTACGGTACTAAAACCTTCAAACGGACTCGGAAGTCCGTCAAACTTGAAACGTAGCAAGTTCTAGGCACGGTTGACGTGTGGGAAAAAACGGCACGGTTGCCGGACTCACGGTCTAAGAGTTATGGCATTTTTTCCTTACTTTTTTTTGAGAAAAAACTGTTTTTCAAGTCCTTTCGGTACTAAAACTGTCAAACGATCTCGAAAGTCCGTCAAACTTGACACGTAGCAAGTTCTAGGCACGAGTGACGTGTGGGAAGAAACGGCACGGTTGCCGGACTCCCGGTCTAAGAGTTGTGAAATTTTTTCCTTACTTTTTTTTTGAGAAAAACGTGTTTTTCAAGCCCTTACGGTACTAAAACCTTCAAACGAACTCGGAAGTCTGTCAAACTTGAAACGTAGCAAGTTCTAGGCACGGTTGATGTGTGGGAAAAAACGGCACGGTTGCCGGACTCACAATCTAAGAGTTATGGCATTTTTTGCTTACTTTTTTTTGAGAAAAAATTGTTTTCCAAGCCCTTTCGGTACTAAAACTGTCAAACGGTATCGGAAGTCCGTCAAACTTGACATGTAGCAAGTTCTAGGCACGAGTGACGTGTGGGAAGAAACGGCACGGTTGCCGGACTCCCGGTCTAAGAGTTGTGAAATTTTTTCCTTACTTTTTTTTTGAGAAAAACGTGTTTTTCAAGCCCTTACGGTACTAAAACCTTCAAACGGACTCGGAAGTTCGTCAAACTTGAAACGTAGCAAGTTCTAGGCACGGGTGACGTGTGGGAAAAAACGGCACGGTTGCCGGACTCACGGTCTAAGAGTTATGGCATTTTTTCCTTACTTTTTTTTGAGAAAAAACTGTTTTTTAAGCCCTTTCGGTACTAAAACTGTCAAACGGTATCGGAAGTCCGTCAAACTTGACACGTAGCATGTTCTGGGCACGAGTGACGTGTGGGAAGAAACGGCACAGTTGCCGGACTCCCAGTCTAAGAGTTGTGATATTTTTTCCTTACTTTTTTTTTGAGAAAAACGTGTTTTTCAAGCCCTTACGGTACTAAAACCTTCAAACGGTCTTGGAAGTCCGTCAAATTTGACACGTAGCATGTTCTAGGCACGAGTGATGTGTGGGAAGAAACGGCATGGTTGCCGGACTCCCGGTCTAAGAGTTGTGATATTTTTTCCTTACTTTTTTTTGAGCAAAACGTGTTTTTCAAGCCCTTACGGTACTAAAACCTTCAAACGGACTCGGAAGTCCATCAAACTTGACACGTAGCAAGTTCTAGGCACGAGTGACGTGTGGGAAGAAACGGCACGGTTGCCGGACTCCCGGTCTAAGAGTTGTGAAATTTTTTCCTTACCTTTTTTTTGACAAAAACATGCTTTCCAAGCCCTTACGGTACTAAAACCTTCAAACGGACTCGGAAGTCCGTCAAACTTGAAACGTAGCAAGCTCTAGGCACGGTTGACGTATGGGAAAAAACGGCACGGGTGCCGGACTCACGATCTAAGAGTTATGGCATTTTTTCCTTACTTTTTGTTGAGAAAAAACTGTTTTTCAAGCCCTTTCGGTACTAAAACTGTCAAACGGTCTCGGAAGTCCGTCAAACTTGACACGTAGCAAGTTTTAGGCGCGAGTGACGTGTGGGAAGAAACGGCACGGTTGCCGGACTCCCGGTCTAAGAGTTGTGAAATTTTTTCCTTACTTTTTTTTTTGAGAAAAACATGCTTTTCAAGCCCTTATGGTACTAAAACCTTCAAACGGACTCGGAAGTCCGTCAAACTTGAAACGTAGCAAGTTCTAGGCACGGTTGACGTGTGGAAAAAAACGGCACGGGTGCCGGACTCACAGTCTAAGAGTTATGGCATTTTTTCCTGACTTTTTTTTGAGAAAAAACTGTTTTTCAAGCCCTTTCGGTACTAAAACTGTCAAACGGTCTTAGAAGTCCGTCAAACTTGACACGTAGCAAGTTCTATGCACGAGTGACGTGTGGGAAGAAACGGCACGGTTGCCGGACTCCCGGTCTACGAGTTGTGAAATTTTTTCCTTACTTTTTTTTTGAGAAAAACATGCTTTTCAAGCCCTTACGGTACTAAAACCTTCAAACGGACTCGGAAGTCCGTCAAACTTGAAACGTAGCAAGTTCTAGGCACGGTTGATGTGTGGGAAAAAACGGCACGGTTGCCGGACTCACAATCTAAGAGTTATGGCATTTTTTGCTTACTTTTTTTTTGAGAAAAAACTGTTTTCCAAGCCCTTTCGGTACTAAAACTGTCAAACGGTATCGGAAGTCCGTCAAACTTGACATGTAACAAGTTCTAGGCACGAGTGACGTGTGGGAAGAAACGGCACGGTTGCCGGACTCCCGGTCTAAGAGTTGTGAAATTTTTTCCTTACTTTTTTTTTGAGAAAAACATGCTTTTCAAGCCCTTACGGTACTAAAACCTTCAAACGGACTCGGAAGTCCGTCAAACTTGAAACGTAGCAAGTTCTAGGCACGGTTGACGTGTGGGAAAAAACGGCACGGTTGCCGGACTCACAATCTAAGAGTTATGGCATTTTTTGCTTACTTTTTTTTGAGAAAAAACTGTTTTTCAAGCCCTTTCGGTACTAAAACTGTCAAACGGTCTCGGAAGTTCGTCAAACTTGACACGTAGCATGTTCTGGGCACGAGTGACGTGTGGGAAGAAATGGCACGGTTGCCGGACTCCCAGTCTAAGAGTTGTGATATTTTTTCCTTACTTTTTTTTGAGAAAAACGTGTTTTTCAAGCCCTTACGGTACTAAAACGTTCAAACGGGCTCGGAAGTCCGTCAAATTTGACTTGTAGCATGTTCTGGGCATGAGTGACACATGGGAAGAAACGGCACGGTTCCCGGACTCTCGGTGTAAGAGTTGTGATATTTTTTCTTTACTTTTTTTTAGAAAAACGTGTTTTTCAAGTCCTTACGGTAGTAAAACCTTTGAACGGGCTCAAGAGTCCGTCAAACTTGACACGTAGCATGTTCTAGGCACGAGTGACGTGTGGAAAGAAATGACACGGTTGCCGGACTCCCGGTCTAAGAATTGTGAAATTTTTTCCTTATTTTTTGAGAAAAACGTGTTTTTCAAGCTCTTACGGTTCTAAAACATTCAAACGGGCTCGGAAGTCCGTCAAACTTGACACGTAGCAAGTTCTAGGCACGGGTGACGTGTGGGAAGAATCGGCAGAGTTGCCGGACTTCTGGTCTAAGAGTTGTGAAATTTTTTCCTTACTTTTTTTTGAGAAAAACGTGTTTTTCAAGCCCTTACGGTACTAAAACCTTCAAACGGACTCGGAAGTCCGTCAAACTTGACACGTAGCAAGTTCTAGGCACGGGTGACGTGTGGGAAAAAAGACACGATTGCCGGACTCACGGTCTAAGAGTTATGGCATTTTTTCCTTACTTTTTTTTTGAGAAATAACTGTTTTTTAAGCCCTTTCGGTACTAAGTCCGTTAAACGGTCTCGGAAGTCCGTCAAACTTGACACGTAACATGTTCTAGGCACGAGTGACATGTGGGAAGAAGCAGCATGGTTGTCGGACTCTCGGTGTAAGAGTTGTGGCATTTTTTCCTTACTTCTTTTTTAGAAATATTTTTTTTTTATTGATGATTGTGTTTATTTTTTTTAGTTGTGTTATATATAAGAATTTTCTTTCATATTTTTAAGACATTGTACTCATTGTTGTAGGAAGGAGTAAAGGTTTCTTTGCTTTGTTTTGGTGTTCTGAAACTCGAATTAGTCTAAGGACTTCTTATTAGTACGAATCCTTTGGCAGAAGTTGGTGGAGAACCATTGGGTCCAAACTATAAAGTTTTTGTTTAGAATTTCCGGAAACCTAATGCTCTCTTAGAAAGATCTCGGCAATATATTAAAACTGTTAGAGAATCTGTCGGCCGACATGTAGTTTGGCATTCTCGTGATGTAAATTGCAATTTTTTTTCAATAACCCCATATAAGTACATGCATATTTATTAGCTATCTTTATTGTATAATTTATTATTGAATCTAATATTTTGATTTTTTTTTCAGGTTATTCTTAAAGAATAGGTCGATGATGCTCCTATATGGCTTTATTTTGTGATAAACTAAAAACTCTTTTATTATATGGATGTTGGGTTATGAATGTTATTTTGCGACAGACTATATGTAATTTATTTAAACCATTTCAATGTTATTGGGAGATATTATTTTTTTTGGATAAATGTTTACAAGTTTATTTATTTTGTAAGTATTTGAATTTGAATGAATGTCAGAATTTTGTTTATTTGGATTATGTTAAATATGTATTTTATCAGGTGTAACAAAAAATTACAAAGATTATTTGTAATTAGTAAGGAGAAATGGTTTTTTCCTCAAATAAAAAGTATTAGCGACGGCATCGAACTGTCGCTAAAGGTGGGAATAGTCGCCTGACCTTTCAGTTTGGAACTCTTTTTGCAACGGGATTTACCGTCGCTAATAATAGTTATTGCCATGGGGCCAAACCGTCGTTAATAGTGTCGCAAATGTATTAGCGACGGGATGTTACCGTCGTAAAAAAAGTATTTGCGTCGGTAAAAACCTGTCGCAATTATTTTTTATAAACGACTAGTGTTTGCGACGGGTTATTGCCGTCGCTAAAAGTGGCCAGTGCCGTCGCTTGCGACGGTTTTTAACCGTTTTTAACCGTCGCAAATAATCATTTTCTTAGTAGTGACCCTTATGTTTTTGCTTTTAATTGTTGGTCAGTATTCAACCAAAATAAATGTATTCTTTTCTCTCTTCACTGTCTCTCTAACAGAGCTATTACTATTTCTCTCTCTCTAACAAAGAAAAACAATAGCTATCTCTCTCTCCTCTTTTTCTCTCCCCTCTACAAGCATTCAAAATCTTACATGTTAAGCATCGCTCAACAATGATGTCCAAAGATGCTTTAATTGCTGTGACAAGACAAAACATTTCTGCGTATAACTTGGGGCAGGGGGCTAATTGGTTGAGAATGTTCCAGTCCCGATTGTCAATTATGGCTGGTGGTTGGAACTGATTTTTTTTTTTTTTTTTTAAACGTATTTCGTGTGAGAATGGTAATTGACCAGTTTGGGAGAAGATGAAGGAAGCATTGTATGTTAACACGAGGGTAACATATCAATTGGAAGACCAACCAATGTGCCAATTAACTAATGACCATAGATTTAAATCGCAGTTGCGGTGGGCATAGCGGAAGTTACTTAACAGTTACTTTTTTACGAGTAAATTTTAATAAAATTTGTTGTGTTGCCGTGACAGAGTCACTATGTGCGAATCAAAAGCTTTTTATTTTTTATTTTTTTATGTTGTGTTTATGTTTGTATAATTTGTATAATTTTTATTTTTAGAGAATTATTTTTATTTTAAAATTTTATCTAGGTTAACCTAAACCCCGATAAATTTAAACGGGATCAGGATGAAGTGAGAAAGTCCAACCCATCACGAGTTTGAGACGGAGTGTAAGGTAGAGTTTAGCATAACCCGTACTGAACCCGTCCCATTAACATAACTGGTTACAATCCGTTTTTATTTCATGCAAATGACAGATTAGTCATCCTCTCTTGGCAACATTGAATTCGCCTTCCATTATGTGGATGTTGGTCCTCTGCTGAAGAAGGACTGCATGGTTCATGTTTAGAGATGCCAACGATTGTGGAGTGTTTTGGGAGGAAAAAAAGGGACCATTTGGTATATTCCTTGAAAATTTTGGACGTGATTAAATTACTTTTAAATAGGAGATTTCAAATGTCATTTTCAATAATAGTACTCTAACGAAATGTCAAGGATGTTGAATTTTGAACGCACATATAGGTATCATGATAATGACATTGGCACTATGTTCATATTAAAAGTTACCATAGATCTGGTCTAAGGTGCACGCAAAATCCTATATAAGTTGCATCACGGCCAACACCACCACCACCATATAAGTTACCATATATAAGTTTCGTGAGATATGCATGAAAATTCTATTACCCTAGCTCCTCTAGAAGAGATGATTTTTGGGGTGGCATTTGTAACAGCTTTTGGACTTCTACAGCTGCCATATGAGGAAATAGGGGGTAACCCAGTTCCAACTATCATCTTTAAGGACAAGCCTTCCTTCTTTCATGCATTTCTCCTAGCTCTCAACTTCGCTTTCACTGGTGCAGTAATAACAATCTCTCTACGCGAGGGATATCCCAAAACTGCAAGATATTGTCGCCGTCTTGCTATTGCTTCCATATCAACAGCAGTAGGAATATTAGGGTGGTTAGTCCTTCCCTCCAGTTTTGGGTTGACGGCATCAATTTTGTGCCATCAATTTAGCTCCTAATTTGGTGGTGACTCTGGTTGTTCAGTCACCAATTGCAGCTCAAAATATATGATGGAGATGGTGTCACTGTCATTTAACCAAAATCATAGGCTGTAGTAACACTTTGCTTGCTTCTCTCTTTTGGTGGAAATGACGGTTGCGCTGCCTGCGCCATGATTTCGTGAGCTGAGATTTGTGACTGCACAACCAAAGAGTTGTCAAGCTGAAAGGAGTGATACCCATCTAGGCTTTCAGAATCCTTTTGTGCATAATTTTCTTGTGCCCAGGAGTAGTAATTGTGACGCATGATCACCAGTTGTAAATTAAAGCTAGAGCTAGCAAGAATAAGGGCAAAGCTCTGTTGCAGTCATGTAATGCTAATAGATTTTAGTTAATTATGTTAGCGTATGTTCTATATATGTTAGTGTATATTGTATGTTGATAGCATATATTTTATATGTGTTAATTGAGAAAACCAAGTGTTCTTGGTAATATGAATTTATGCCTTAAGATGGGCCTAGAGAGGGGTGAATAGGTCTCTACTAATTTTTCATAGAAGTGCAAGCAATAGAGAAACGAAATCGAACCACACATAACATCACAAGTAATAGACAAGACAGAAACAGTTTTAACGTGGAAACCCTTATGGGAGAAAACCAAGGGGTCTAGCCTAGCTCCAACAAAGCACTATATAAGAAACAAAGTACAGGAAGCCTTACAACCGTCTCATACTGTTGAATTTACAACTAGAATTGAACTTTGCAGCTTATACACCATCCAAATCTACGAGCTCGTTCCAGTGCTTGATTCTCCACCTAGTCCACGATGAAGCTCTTTGATCTAGCAATTTGAATCACTACAAGCTACTCTCTTCATTTTGAAGGTATGAAGGAAGGTATGATGGAGAGTCCTCTTAAAACATGTAGGCTCTTAGTATATGAAGTAAAGGACTCTAAGTGAGAGAGAGATTACTCCAAACACTTGAATCTCTTCTTTCTAGATTCTTCCTCTATTCTCCCTTGCCACCCATTTGAATCACTTCTATATATATTATGGCAACTATTACAAGCCCTTGTTGGCTAAAGAAGACAACCCTAGAACCTCTTTCCCGAAATGGAATAAAGTAGAGTGGAGTCTTCTTAGGACTTTTTACAAACACCTAGTGGGCAATGTAGAAGACTTTCTCTATAAATGAATAAGGAATACTCTCATTTCTTGTGTATGCACTAAAAGATATATATATATATATATATATCTTAGCTTCCCTTGAACACACCCCTCACCACCAGTAGACCTGCAACTTATATCACTCGAGTAGCTCTTAAAGATGCTTTCCCAAATTTGTGAAGTTCTTAAAGTTTCCTCAAAAAGAGGAGAAGAACATCTGTTTTTGGAAGCACAAAATTCATGCATAGCCACCCCAATATTCTGCCATAATTCCTTGTAGAATATATCACTTTGTCACCACATGTTTGAAGAAAGCATCGCACTAGAGAAAAACATGGAAGTGGGATACTCTTTGTTGTCAAACACTTTTTTGAACCATCTGGATCGCGCTCTAGCGGGGTGGAGTCCAACTGAGAGCAGGCTTCATTGGAACAATTTTTGTCCTGCAAGAGCTGCAGCCCGCTAGGGCGCGGTTGAGATTCGCTAGAGTAGGCTTACACTGGCTATCTTTAGTGTTTTAGCCATAACTTTTTACTTAAATGTCAGATTGATGCGATTCAAATTTTTCTAGAAACAAGACTCGAAGATCTACAACTTTTCCTCTAATGAGTCTTTTCGAATTCGAACCATATCATGAATAAAAACTAGCTGCAACTAAACTAATCTGCTAAAGGTAGATTCAATGAGATTTGCAAGAGAACCATGTTCCCAAAATTCATCCACTTCTTGTTGATTCTTACCTTCAGGCTTATTGGAGGCCAATTCCTAACATCTAAGGTCATTACAATGTGATCAATGCACTCAAGACTCACACAAGACATAGAAAAATTTTAGCTCTCAATTTATATGGCACAAAATGAGCCAATTTTCCTAACATTAGTGTATATTCTAGGATTCTTTCCTTAAATTTCTCTTTCCTAGTTTATAAGTGTCTTGTACTGCACTCGTATTAGTGTTACATATAGTGCAGCATGTCTCCTATTGGATCATGCAATTCAATATAATATACAGAGATTTCTCTCTCTCTCTCTCTCTCTAAATCTTGCTTCCACAACCTTAATATGTTGTTTACTATTATTCTATTTGCCGTTTCTTCTACTGTTCTTGCTAATTTACCTCAAAATCATCATCTTCAAAGTTCTCGAGATGTCTTCTTTGTGTTGCCAACATTTATTTTTTCCTGGAATTAAAATCCAATCATACCATTGAATTCGTCTCAGAAATCCAAGTCCAACCATACAAAAAAACACCCCCAGAAAAACTTGCACGCACTCCCACGCACCACCTAAAGTTCAGTGCTTTAGATTCATGCGCAGCCACACTGAAACAACCTTCCACGCACGGCCACGTGCCTCATGTGCTATCCCACGCACACCTCTATCACGCACTGACGTTAGCTAACATTAGCCCTTATGACACCATCTGATGTTAGCCCTAACGACGAGCTATTGACTCCAGCTGACATCAACCCTAATGACGCCACTGTTGACGTCACGCCTCAGCCGCCCAACCACCAATCCACCTAAATAGGTTCATATTAGATTTCTGCTTCTTTTGGCTGGTTCAGACCCTTTTTGGCTCTTTTCAGATTGGTTCCTTATTATTTTGAGCCTTCTGAATCCAATTCTACAATCTGTTCAACTTGATTTTGCTCTATTCTTGTTACTTCTCATACTTTGGACGCTTTTTAGCTATTGTTCTCTCCTGCTTGGGTTTCTATTATCCCTTGCCTCTAGACTATGGACTGTTCTGAGGTATCTAGACCAATTATTATCACTCTGGAGAGTCCTAATTATATTTCTTGGTCTCTAGCCATGTCTAGTTTTTTCAAGGGAAGAAAATTTTGGTGCTATGTCACTAGAGATATCGAGGCACCTATTAAAGGTGTAGATGAAACGGACAAGGACTTCATTGAACAACTTGAGGAATGGGATAGTAAGAATCATTAGATTATCAATGGGTTTCGGAATACATCCACTCCCTCTATCAGTATTCAGTTTGGACACTTTGACATCACTCACTCCATCTGGGCCTTTATGGCTAACTACTACATTACTACAAACCATGCTCATTGATCACTCTAAAATAGTGCGATGGATATCCACCAGTGTGTGGTTGTGAAACAGTATAAACTCGGAAGTCCGAGATCAATCTATAGGGAAGCACGCGAACTAAGATAATCTTCTCACTCGCTCGCAAAACCCCAAAGACTTGCTTTTAAAAAGAAAATAAAAATTTGATTCTTTTGGAAAGGTTTGTTTATCTAAACTAATTCGAGAACGAAACTGACTAGCTTTAAAAGATTTGGTGCTTTGGAATAATAAAGAAGAGTCCCGGGACCAATTGATCCAATCAATTGCTTCTCTTGGAATTCCGAAGAAGATAATTTGATAACTCAAATCCATTGACTACGTTATGAGTCTCGGATTCAGAAGATTTAGCGATAAAACCAAGTGCTCTTCAAAACTTCAACTTCTAGAATAAATCAAGTTGTTAGAATCAAGGACGAGTACCATCGATTGACGCACGATTGCACCACAAAAGTGTAATCATTTGTCTCTAATGTGCCTTTATTAGGCTTAGAATAGGTGTAATTATATTATATTATTTTTATATTGTGAATAATTCTAAATTGGTTGTCTTCTCAAGTTTTTAATGCTAAAGAGATGGAGTTGGAGCTTTAATGATGATCCGGGACTTATGGCATATAAAACAAAAAAATCCCATCAGGCAAAATCACGCGAAAAGGGGTCATATTTTGCAATGGATGTCCGAATGACCTGAGTCCTGCACCGTTGGAAAGATCTCATTAAGTTACAAATGTTTATGTCTAACGAGAATCGACCAATTTGGCTCCGAAGGGCCTCAAAATCAAGAAAAAGTGAAAATAGGAAAAAATTACTGTTCGAACGCCCAAACCCAGCATTTGAACGGCCCAAGAGTTAAAATTTTGATTTTTTCCTTGTCGTTCGAATGCCTATTTGGCCATTCGAACGTCAAGGCAAATTTTAAAATTTTTCTAAAAACCTGTCCCAGTATTTTGGCCAAAACGTTTTCCTCTAATGTCCAATTGAGCTGATTTTTGCAACGTTGGAAAGAAGATTTGAAGGGCTACAAATTTTCCTCGAATGCACATTGGCTGAATCAATCTTTAAAGTGGTCAAAATTGAGCTGCAATAGATGGGTGAAAAATTGGTTTAGAGTTCGAACGCCTAGGCAGCCGTTCGAACGGCCCGAAAGCTTGCATTCCAGATTTGAATGAGTGTTCAAAAAAACGTGAAGCCGTTTGAACTGCAAGGCAACTTTTCTCCTGATTTTAGGGTTCAAATGTTGGGGCTATAAATACAACCTTTCCTTTGTAATTTAGAAGGAGGAGAGTAGAAGGAGACCACGGGGGCGGCTTGTTTAGAAGGTTTTTGTAAGTTTTTCATTTAGTTAGATTAGTTTTGTTAATTTATTGCTTTGTTTTGTAATTGCAATCTCATATTCATTAGTTTCAATACAAATTCTTTAATTTCTTGCTTTCAATTTGTGTTTCCAGTTATTGCCTTGTTTAGTTTCATTAGATTATTGCTTAGTTGAAATTTTAATCTTCCGTACATTAGTTTTAATACAAGTTCTTCAATTTCTTGCTTTAAATTTGTGTTTCCACTTATTTTCTTACTTTAAATTCATATTTCCAGTTTGTATTCCTTTATTTTGAAGTTATTTCTTATTGAATATGAGTAGCTAACTTCCCCCATCTTGGGATTGAGTGTGAAAACTTATTGGAGGTCTTGATTGACCATAGGAGGGTGTATTTCGGATTTCAAGCTAAATATTGTGTTTGTATTGTTTTTGTTGTTCTTCATTCTAAAAACCATTGAAAACTTGGTCGATTGGTTATGTTCGGTTACGGGTATACGTAGTCTTCACTCAGTATATACATTACGCGAACTGATGGCATTCGTCCATGAATCTATAAACTCGATTTATTCTAGGAGTTGAATTTCTAAAGAATACCTCGATTTTATCTCTAAAACTTCCTAATTCAAGACTCATGACGTAGTCAAAGGATTTGAGTTATAAAATTACATCCTTTGAAATTTCAAGACTCAAAATTGGTTGGAACGATTGATCTCGAGACTTTAATTTCAGTTTGCTTTAATTTGATTGTCTAGTTATTAATTGCATTAATTTTCATTGTAATAGTTTAGTAATTCAAAACCCCATCAAAAACTAAAAGATTTTCAGTTCTTTTATTTTCCTTTTTATTTTAGATCCAATTCTTCTCATAATTGCAATTTAATCCTAGGTTAGGTTGGTGGGAGTTGAGTGCTAAAGCCTATGTTTGGCTGGGTCCCTTGGGAGAGAATGATAACGGTTTTGTCCGATTTATACTTCATTGTGACCCTTATACTCTTGTGGGGTAACTAACTCCAATTGTAGGAATACTGCATTTGGGGCGAGTTAAGTTTTGGCGCCGTTGCCAGGGACCAAAGGCACGAACCAAGCACTAAAAGAGCTTTGGATTGGAAAGCAATTAGTGGACTTGATCTCCATCACATCTACTACTACGGAGGAATCGTCAGCCAAGGCCATTTCGATAACTTTGTTCTATCTTTCTTTACTTTCTGTTTTGTGATTGTCGCGCCTAGATTTTTCGCACACAAGGAATACTCACACAAGCGGGAAAAATGCTATACTCTCTCATTAGAACTCACCCTCCTAGAAGAATGAGTGTGACTAGGTTTGAATTGAAAATTGGTTTGAATAAAGGGCTTTTGAAAAAGATTTGGAGTCGCCACCTAACTTGATTAAGGTGAGGTAAGTCACCTAAAAACTAAGCATAATCCGAAGACTACACTTAGGGTTTTGGAAAAACGATTTTGAAAATATCTCCTTGAGAGAGGGTTTTTAGGAAAACAGGTTGTTTGGCAACTTTTAGAAAACATTTAGCCCTTTTTAGAAAAATAACTCCTTTTGGTCTTTCGAAATCACTGATCCTACGTTCGGAGGTTGGTTACATGTAGGGAAGACGCACTAAGCCATCACCCTACCCCGCCCTTTCGGTACCTACATGTCAATCTACCCTAAATTCACCTATGAGAGTCTTTAACTAACTATTGTTCAATCCTATCCACTTTGAAAAAGATTGTTTAAAAAGAAACTAACATGATGCATGATATGCAAGTGCAATAGAAGAGAGTTGATTTGGAAATAGATTTGAAAAGAATTTGATTTAATTTGATTTGAAAAGAAAGAGATGGAAGTTTGAATTTAGAAACAAGATTTTGAAAATTGAAATTGAAGATTGAAAATTGAAATTTGAAATTGGAAATTTGAAAATAGATTGGAGATTTGAAAAGATTGTGGAATTAGAAATTTGAAAAATATGGAGGAATTTGAAATTTGAAAGAAGTTGTGAACGCACCCATGAGGGTTGCCTACGTATCCTTTTGGAGAAATCAGGTCAATCATAGTTCAAAGAAGAGTCCGATTGAAAAGGGATTGATTTGAAAAATTGAATTGGAAATTGGATTGGAAAATTGAGAGATTGAACTTTGATTGGAAGATTTGAGAAGACTTGACTTTAAAAGACTTGATTTTAGGAAACCTAGACTTAGGAAGGAGAGAGAATTTAGAAAGGACTTGAGATTTAGAAAGATTTGACTCGAATGTTGGACTTGGAAGATTTAAGAAATGATTGGATTTAGGAAATGTTTAAATTTAGGAAAGGTCCGATTTAAGAAAGTTTCGAATTTGGAAAGTGTCATTTTAGAAAAATTTTGGAATTAGGAAAGTTTTCGACTTAGGAAGTTTTGAATTTGGAATGTTTTAAAATGGGGAAGTTTTGAAAATTGAAAAGTTTCGTTTTAAGAAAGGTTTTGAAATAGGAAAGTGTTGAATTTAGAAATGTTTTGAATTAGGAAAGTTTACTTTAAGAAGGGTTTAGAATTTGGAAAGTTTCAAGTTAAGAAAGTTTTGAATTTGGAAAGCTTAGAATTTTAGAAAGATTTTAATTTAGGAAAGATTTAGAAAAGGTTTGAATTAAGAAAGTTTTGAGTTTAGAAAGTTTTGAGTTTAGAAAGTTTAGGATTTAGAAAGTTTTAGAGTTTTAGTTTTAGAAAATCTTGAGATTAAAAAAGGTTGAGTTTAGAAAAGGTTTGAAAACTTAAATTTAGATGGTTAAAATTTGGAAAGGGATAGAATTAAGAAAAGGTTAAATTAGGAAAGATGTGGAAGTTGAGTTTTAAAATTTAGGAAAGATCTTTATGTTCAAGTTTTGGAAACTCAAGATTTAGGAAAGTGGAAGATTAGGAAAGATTTGAACTAGGAAAGATTTGGATTAGGAAGGGGTTGGATTTTGTTTCTAAAAAGGAAGGTTTGATTTTGTTTCCAAAAACGGAGGATTGGATCTAGTTTCCCAAACAGGAAGATTGGATTTGGTTTCCTAAAGGAAAAATGGGATTTGGTTTCCTAAAGGGAAGTTTGGAATTGACAAGGATTTAGAAAGGGAGGTTTTAGAAACCCTAGATTTGGAAGGCTATAGTTTTGATGTAGAAAAGGGGTTTTGGAAATATGTAAAGTTTGGATGTAGAAAACAAGAGATTTGGGAAACCTAGATTTGGGGCAAAGTTTGAAAACCATGTTTTTGGGAAGAAAAGTTAGGGTTTCCTAATGGTTAGCTCTAGGGCTTGACTTGGGCTTTAAGGAAAGAGTTTTTAGAAAGTGCATTTTTGGAAACGAAGATTTTTAGAAGGAAATCCTATAAAGGAGTTTTTGGAAAGTGAATTTGAAGAGAGAGTTTTTGGAAAGATTTTTAGAGAGAGTTTTTCTAGGAAAGAGACCTAGGGAACGTTTTTAGAAAGTGGAGTTTGAAGAGAGCGTTTTGGAAAGGAGTTTAAAAAGGGAGTTTTGAAAAATAGATTTTTGGAGGGAGTTTTTGAAAACAACTTTGGAAAGAAGAGTTTTTGAAAAGTATGTTGGAAAAGAAATTTTTAGGAAGAGAGATTTTTGAAAAGAGAGTTTTTAGAAGGTGTAAAAATATTTCACTTTCCTAAAGCGATTCTAACTATAAGAAGGCTAGAACCACTTTAAGAAAGTGGTTTTGAAAACAACAAGGGTTGAAAATATGAACCATGAAAGCCACTTTTAATGTAACACTTTCGTAAAGTAATCCTAGCCATGGAAAAGCTAGAATTACCCTAGGATTGTGATTTTGAAAACATGTTTTGAAAAAGAAATTTTGATGCAATTTTGGAAACAAATTTGAAAGTAATTTTGAAAACGAGTTTGAAAACGATTTTTGGAAAATGCATGATCATGATATGCACAATGCAATTTTGGGGTCGTAAACATACAAGGTTAAGGCTTCACCACATAATCAAGGGGACCAGACCCACGTGGTCTCCGGTTAAACTAAAAGAAAGCCCCTGACACAGTGACTCTTCAATAGCCCAATCCTACACATGGACTGGGAATCCCCTTATTTCAAGCATGCAAAGAAGCAAGGGGGGGGGGGGGGGGGGGAAGAGATGGGGGATTAAAATAGAGAAAACTCAAGTGGGTTAGGAGAGAGAAGAGAGAGGGGGAAGTGCGAAAACATAAAACGAAAGCCTACCTTGTGTCTTGTTTATTTTGCGCACCTTGCTTGTCTGCGGTTTCGATCTTGACCTTCATCTTCAATCTTCAATAGTTGTCTTCAATCTTCAAACTTCAGATGGCAGCACTTCAAGTCTTCAAAGGAGGGTTGGAGGTTAGTGTATAAGTGTATGGGGGTGTGTATGAGTGTATAGAAGGCTAAGGTTTAGTGTATGGTGGCTAGGGTTTGGAGTACCTAAAGAAGCTAGGGTTTCTGAAGTGTTCAAGCTTTGTATATCGAAATATATGATTTTTAGACTGAGTTTGCAGACCTCTTTCACGCTGGAAGAGACTCTGTATTTATAGAGGGAGGAATGCAGTGGCGCCTGTTGCAATAACGCCAGGCCAAAACTTACACTGGCGCCACTCAGCCATTTAGGAAATGTTTAAGGTCGGTAAGTAACGTATCTTTGACTAGATTTAGGCACCTGTATTAGTGACTACCATGCAATTTTTAGCCTGGCTTCACTAGGAGTGACTCCGAAAAGTCCGGGAATGAGTTTGAGAGACCGAGAATGACCCGGAAGGCCGAAAAAGAGTAGGAACACTTAAAACAGTGTCCTAGAGGTATTTGACTTGAAAAATGAGGATAAGATGTGGCAGAAGGGTTGACCGAGCCTTTAGAGGCAAAATGGTCAATCGAATCGGGAAACTGCGGGGAGGGACCCAGAATGTCCCGAAAGAAGACTCGAGATTTGGAAACATTATTCAAAATGTTCCCCAAAGGTTTCCGGTTTGATACCCAGAGCCGGTGTGGTTGGAAAAGGCGACCGGCCCACTAGGGACAAAACGGTCATTTTGTATCGGGTTTGCCGGAATTGACTCGGAATGATCCGAAAAGATAGAGGAAGCTCGGGAATACTATAAGAAGCATTCTTAGGAGGTTACCGGTTTGATACCCAGAGCCGGTGTGGTCCTCGGGGTGTTCGGATGCCTAGGTACAAAACGGTCATTTAGCTTCAAGTGGGCCCTACGAGCCTATGAAGCGACTGGTGGACTATATTCAAGTTAAAAAGGCGGGCTTAGAGTCTAAATATGCTTGTGATGTGTGAAAGTGAGCTTGGTCAACTCGGAGATTGCCGAGCGGGCAAAAATAGGGTGCTTACAGTGGTGTTAGAATTTTAGGATTTTTACTTATTTTTCTTATTTTGTTTCCTTCTTTTACTATTTCTTTTAGGTTTATTTTGTTTGATTTGTATATAGTTTTTGTGATACCATTGAGTTGGTGTGTCTTTGTTGTGGGATTGGGAGGATAGTATATTTTCATACGCTTGTTGGTTGGTCTACCATGCATATTGTTCATGGATTATCCTTGGTCCTACATTGCAGAACCACAAGAGTATTGTCCACCTCTAAACCATTCAGAATGGAGCTCTCACACTCCACCATATGCTTTTTATGAACAACCACCATAACAACCATACTACCATGAACCACCTTTATTTCCACCATATGCTTATGATTCATCTTCACCTTTTACTTCACCGTACACGTTTCATGAGACATATTCTTCACCATTTTATCAACCTTTTGTAGAGAATCAAGAAAACATACAATCATGTTACATGCCATATCACACCGATATGTCCTTAGGGTTCAATGATACAAATAATGAGGCACAAGATGACACTCTTGCACAAATTCGTAAAGAATTGGATGAACTAAACCAACGTTTGGCCCTATTAATGAAAGAGGCAATGGATCACGAGAAAGAAGGGCTTCCATCTCAACCTCAAGATGATCTCCCATATGAGATGTTCACAATTCCATACGTGAGTGGTCATGACTAAAGTGTCTCCTGTATCGCCCTTAAGAATGAACATGAAATAAAGAACATTAATGTTCCCGAGGTGTCTAATCCAAGGGACGGCGTTCTTAAGGTGGACTATGATAAGGAGGATATGCAACAGGCTATTATTCTTCTTGAGGTGTCTAATCCAAGGGAAGTTACACCCATTATTGATGAGGTGCAGGTGGAGATGCCATTAGGGGGTGGGGGAGAAGGATTTGAGAGAAAGGAGTCCGAAATTAGGGACTCAAAACAAAAAGAGAAGGGTAGTACTGAGATTACCTTCGATGATGTTGTTGGTTTGTCAGATGTTGGGAATGTCCATGTCAATGAGGATATTGTTGGTCTAGAAGTCATTTCTACCATGTCTAGGGATCATGGAATCCCTACTTTTGAGCCTTTAGTACTAAGTCCTAACCAACCGGAGTCTTTGGAGCTCTATGTCCCAGCATTTGAACCAAACATCATCCCAATGGCCGACCAACAAAAAAAATGGGAAGGTCAAGCACTTCAAAGCATAAACATTATTGGCACATTTGTGCATAATCATTCTTTTTGTTCTTCATATCATGACCCTTATTACCCTTATGTTCTTCAAGATTATATCATTGAGTTCATTAAAGAAGTGGCCATTGTCTATTTTTATTTTTGTTTGAACTCTTTGAAAATCTCTAAGTTGGGGATGTGGGATGATGGTAAATTTTTACTTTGTTGCATTAGGTGATTCTCTTTCCAAGTTTTGTAGGAGTAGGAGTAATTTTTTTTTTCTTTGTTTTCTTAGTTTGTTTTCTTATTCTAAGTTGGGGTTGTTTTAGGCAAAACAGAGGGGTTGTCCAGTTTCTAAAACTAAAGTGCAGACCCTATTTTTCAGCTAACTTTACAGTTAAATTTGAATCTACTAGAAGTGAATTAGCATACAAATCTTATATGGATGGGAAGGTCTATGAATCTACTTTCCAACCAAAAAAATGGAGCATGATTTGCTTTCCTATGAAGAGAGATATGTTGTTTTACTGAAGAGTGTCAAAACTGTCTACAGACACCCGAAAATTCAGCAATCCCCTTGATTTTCTACAGCATACCTCCTTTGATTTTTCTTTGTTATTGGGGTACATTAAGCACCCTATTTTCTTTTCTCCCACCATTTAATTACATTCCATGCTTTGTTCTCATGTATTGAGGACAATGCATCATTCTAAGTTGGGGGTGGGTAAAGGCTTTGTCTCTTTTTTTTGTTTTTGTTTCTTTGTTTTGCATCCTATAAAAAAAAAATTTTGTTTTCTTTGTTTTTGTTTATTTGTTTGGCACCCTATATAAAAAAAAGTAAAAAAATATTTGTTTTTGTTTCTCTATGTTGCACCCTAGAAAAAAAAATCATTTTACTTGTGAAAGTGCCTTTTAAGATTACAAGATAGGAATTTTTACATGTATCTTTACTCAAGATGATGTTGAATCACTCCTCATACCCAACATGTTGTGGGGATTGGTTAATTCATGTATTTGTAAAGGGGATTACGTCATTGTGCACAATCATACTTTATAATATCATTTGTTACTAGTTTGTGCATTTTCATCCTTACATTAGTGAAGATTATTATCTTGTGAGCTTTAGAGCATTTACATTTACTCAAGGATAGTTTCTTCACCCTCATTTCCTTCAATAGCTTCATTATACTTGTATTTGGTTCATGAGTTGAGTTTTGATCTTGATATTGATACTTGTACTCTATGAAATGCTTCAGTTGTACAACTTTGGATATGATTCTATGCCCTTTTCTTCTTCATAACCATGAGTTTCCCATTGCTGAACCGTGCATTTCTCTTGACCCTTGTTGGTCTTCTACTTTTATTAGAAAATGCATAATAATTTCATCTCTTGTATTGCAAAGTGAAGCCTATGTGAGAAAAAAGTGTTTTTATATTGCTAAGAGAGAGAGAGAGAGAGAGAGAGAGAGAGAGAGAGAAGATTTTGATTTGGGGAATTCAATACAAAAGAGCATATTGAAAGATGAAAAAAATAGTTGTTGAATCTATGAGGGATGATAAAAGGATGGAAATAAAAAATAAAAAAAAAAAGAAAGAAAGAAGAAGTAAGAAAATAAAAAAAAGGAAGTAAGTAAAGTAAAAAAGAGAGAGAGAGAGAGAGAGAATAAAAAGAAAAAAAGAATGAAAGAGAAGTTCAAAAGTTGAAAATATTTTAAGAGAAGAGCAAGAAGCGGAGGAAAGTGTATTAAATATTGAAAAGGGAGAGTTGTAGTTATTTTGCATTCATCATTTCATGCCTTAATCACACAAGATATAACCATTTGCTTCATCTATTTACCCTTACCTTTCACCTCTTCTACATTGCCATCTTCACCTCTACACGGCTTAGTTGATCCGAGTTGTACTTCATTAAAGTTTTCAACAGAGTATAAGCTATATTTTGTCAATATCTTTAAATCAATGCTTGACTATAAACATTCTTTCATGGAGCTATGCTAATGTCGATACACTTATATCTTTTTGGTTTTTGTAATTGGTATGCTCACTTGATTTGACTCTTGACATTTAATCCATTGTTGAGCATACCATTGTTAGAACCATGTGAGTCTTTTATTTCGAATGTATGTTCGGTGATGATTGAATCAAAGCTTTAAAGGTTTGGAGTTGCATAAGTGAGTTCATTTGCATTGTTTAGCATGATTCATCACCCACATGCATAAACTTCTCTTTTACATGACTTGTTGCATATTCTTGCAAGTGGTAGGAGTTTGGAGTGATGTCTAATGTTGTCTTGAGTAGGATTATGCATTCATTCCTTATTTTTATCTTGATTAACAATTGACAAAAGGATGTTTGTGGGTATCATCATTGTAAGCCCTCACAAGACACAACTCGTCCACTAGGGGTAACGTAGGAGTTTAAAGGCTTAGTGCATATGCTAATTACATTGGGGACTCTTATGAAAGAAGAGATTATGTTTTGTTTTGGTAGTTTTGGTAGGGACTAGCAATAGGATAGTTTTTTTTTTTTTTGGGGGGGGGGGGGGGGGGGGGGGGGGGGGGGGGGGGGGGGGGGGGGGTGCGATTGCATCACAAAAGTGCAATCATTTGTCTCTAATGTGCCTTTATTAGGCTTAGAATAGGTATAATTATATTATATTGTTTGTATATTGTGAATAATCCCAAATTGGTTGTCTTCTTAGAGTTTTAATACTAAAGAGATGGAGTTTAAGCTTTAATGATGATTCGGGACTTGTGGCATGCAAAATGAGAAAATCTTGTCGAGCAAAATCACGCGAAAGGGGGTCATATTTTGCTATGGATGTCTGAATCGTTGACGCAAGGTTGATCCCTATGTTGATTTGATGATAACTAAGCCTTATGTTGTTTTACTAATGCATTTACTTAGTGTGCAGATTAGTAAAGTTTATAATTTGGACTTAAAATTCAATTTTAAGCCTAATACATGTCAAAGTGAATGCACAACAAATTCAAGATCAAGCAATGAATTCTAAAAGCTATGTAATAAATCAAACAGAGCATTAACGCATATTTCTACTTCAAACAAATGATTTGCATTCGAAGAGATTGAAGGCGTTCAAAGAAGTTGGAAGTTATCTTGCACTTAATAAAGTTGTCTTATACTCAAGAAAGATTGAAGACTTCATGAGAGTGTGCGAAGATCAGTTAAAGATGATTCGATTGTGAAGACATTGAAAATGCTCAAGAGAAGACTTCATGCAAAGATCAATTCAAGATAATGTAATTGGAAGTTGCTTGAGAAGAAGATTCATATCAATTACCTAAATCTCTACATAGAATCCGAGCAAAGAAGTCTTCTGAGAAGCAAGGAATCAATGAAGACAATATGCATGAAGAGAATTCATCAAGCTTACAAAAGTCTCATTGAGGTGATTTCAAAAAAGATAGAAGAATTGCTAAAAAATAGAAGAAATCGAAAATGAAGTATTGTGAAGCTCTACATAATAGAGAAAGCTTAGCATTGAAAGAGATTGGTCTACAACAAAAGAGGAAGATTTGCAAATAAAGAAGATGAAATCAAAGTTGATAAGATGAAGTTGTGACAGTTTAAAAGACAAGGAAAGATGAATGTCAAATAATTGATTCAATCTAAAATTGAATAGAAGATAATCTTGATGAGTTAAAGAGTTTTGATTGGTCATCATACCCTGAAGAAAAGATTCCTTGAAGATCTTATAATATTACTGAGATGAACTGGATCATTGGAAGTCAGAAAACAAATTTCTAAGCAATGAGCCGACTTATGTAAATGAAGAGTTGCTTCATGAATACAGGAGCAAAAGCTTGAAGACTAAATGAACAATGAGCCGACTTATGGAAATGAAGAGTCGCTTCATGAATACAGAAGCAGAAAACTTGAAGACCAAATGAGCAAAGAGCCAAATAGTTAAGATAAAGAATCTACTCATAAAGACTGAAACAAGATTTCTGTACAAAGAGCTAACTCATGGAATTAAAGAGTCGTCTTATAACGACAGAAGCAAAAATATGAAGACAAAATGAAGAGCGGACTCATGGACACAGTTGACAACATCTAGTAAATGTAGAACCAAAAGAGTCAACTCTACAAGCCTAGAGTCGACCCTTGGGATATAACGGCTAGTTTTTCTAACGTTAAAATGGACCAGACATGCATTAAATGAACCCCAATAATCTCCAACGGATGAAATCAATACAGGGGTTTATATACAAGCTTCCAAATGCATTCATAACAAAAAAGAAAGACACGAAACGAGGATCCACTGACTGATCAACCTGAAATTCTTGAACATTCTTCTTGTCTTCACTTTGTGAGTTTTGATTGTATAATCTACTCTTGTTAGAGAGTCTACAAGTCACTTGTATATCTTTATACACTTGTAAGTGAGAGTTTGAGAGTTCTCTTAAGAAAGAAAAACTCTTGTAAGTTTGAGTGGAGCTTGGACAAAACCGCTTGGTGGTTGAGAACTTGGTTAGAAGTTCTTGTGTATAGTGAGCTGAGCACTTGGTCAATCAACACCCATTTGTAATTAGAGATTACATAGTGGAGAAAGATTTCAAGGGGATCTTGGGGTGAGGACATAGATCACAGATTGTGATTGAACCTTGGTAAATCTGTGTGTTCTTTTTATTGCTCTGTTTTTCTTTTCTTATGCTGATTACATTGCATTACATATCGATTTTGTTACATTATTTAGATTAATTTTAGTTAATCTTAATTGTTATTGATCTTCGAAAAACTCAATTCACCCCCCCTCTTGGGTTGCCTTTTGGGCCAACACGAATGACCTGGGTCCTACACCTATGGAAAGATCTCATTAAGTTACAAATATTTGCATCTAACGGGCGTCGACTAATGTGGCTTCGAAGGGCCTCAAAATCAAGAAAAAGTGAAAACAGGGGAAAATTACCGTTTGAATGCCCAAACCCAGAGTTCAAACGGCCGAGAGCTAAAAATTCAATTCTTGCCTTGGCGTTTGAACGCCTGTTTGGCCACTCAAACACCAAGGCAAATTTCAAAATTTTGTTGAAAACCTTTCCCAGTATTTTGGCCATAATGTTTTACTCCAATGTTCAATTGAGCTAATTTTTACGGCATTAGAAAGAAGACTTCAAGGGCTATAACTTTTCCTCTAATGTGCATTGGCTAACTCGATCTTTAAAGTGGTCAAAATTGAGATATAACAGACAAGTGAAAAACTGATTTAGAGTTCAAACCCTAGGCAGCTGTTCGAACGGCCTGGAAGCTTGCATTCCAGATCTGAACGGGCATTCGAATGCTCGTGAAGCCGTTCGAATGGCAAGGCAACTTTTCACTGGACTTTAGGTTCGATTGTTGGGGCTATAAATACAACCTTTCCTTTGTAATTTAGAAGGAGGAGAGTAGAAGGAGACCTTGGGGGCGGCTAGTTTAGAAGGTTTATTTTAAGTTTTTCATTTAGCTAGATTAGTTTTGTTAGATTATTCCTTTGTTTTGTAATTTTAATCTCATATTCATTAGTTTCAATACAAGTTTTTCAATTTCTTACTTTCAATTCGTGTTTCCAGTTATTGCCTTTTTTATTTTCATTAGATTATTGCTTAGTTGTAATTTTAATCTTTCATACATTAGTTTTAATACAAGTTCTTCAATTTCTTGCTTTAAATTTGTGTTTCCAATTATTGACTTGCTTTAAATTCTTATTTCCAGTTTGTATTCCTTTATTTCAAAGTTATTTCTTGTTGAATATGAGTAGCTAATTTCCCCCATCTCAAGATTGAGTGTGAAAATCAATTGGAGGTCTTGGTTGACCATAGGAGGGTGTATTTCAAATTTTCAAGCTAAAGATTATGTTTGTATTGATCTTGTTGTTCTTCATTCTAGAAACCATTAAAAACTTGGTCAATTAGTTATGTTCAGTAACAGGTATGCGTGAGTCTTCACTCAGTATATAAATTGTGCAAACCGATTGTATTCGTCCATGAATCTATAAACTCGATATATTCTAGGAGTTGAATGTCTAAAGATTACCTCGTTTTTATTGCTAAAACTTTCAAATCCGAGACTCACGATGTAGTCAAAGAATTTGAGTTATAAAATTACCTCCTTTGGAATTCCAAGACTCGAAATTGGTTAGAACAATTGATCTCGAGACTTTAATTTTAGTTTGCTTTAATTTGATTGTCTAGTTATTAATTGCTTTAATTTTCATTGCAATAGTGTAGTATTTTAAAACCCCATCAAAAACCAAAAGATTTTCGGTCCTTTTATTTTTCTTTTTATTTTAGATCCAATTCTCCACATAGTTGCAATTCAATCATAGGTTAGGTTAGTGTGAGTTGAGTGCTAGATCCTATATTTGGCTAGGTCCTTTGGGAGAGAACAATACTGGTTTTGTCCAGTTTATACTTCATCACGACCCCCGTACTCTTGTGGGGTAACTAACTCCAATTGTAGGAATACTGCATTTGGGGGCAAGTCAACGCATAAACATTACCGAACATAATCAAGCGTCCAGGTTTTTGAAAGTTTCTAGAACGAAGAAGAAGAAGAAAAGATAACCATAAAATTTAACTTTGAAATCAAGAACATACCTCCTTCGTTCATCCAGGATCATCAATTGATCTTCACTCTTGATTCTGAGATGAAGGGATTTAGCTACTCATCTCCATGTATGGAAAAACTTGAAAATATAGGCACAATATTGAAAATCTAGAGTTGATATGCAAAACCAACAATAACTTGAATTGAGATTGATTTTTTTATTGAATTTGACCACAATGATTGCAAAAAAGAATTGAATCTATGTTAATCTAGACTAAAATCTATAATAATAAAAAAAACTCTTAATAATACTCTCAAAAGTCGAACCTCCTCTCTTGAGGATAAGAACAAATATATATACTCAAGCTAGAATCCTAATCCTAATAGGAAACAATAAATTTTGAAGCAAGTCTGAGGTCATCGTCTGGACGTTGCTTTCGGTTCAATTCTTGTCATCCGAACGGTGAGATCTTCAATCCTGAAATTTCTTTGCAAGACGTCCGAACGGCGTCCAAACGGCCAATCTTCAACGTCCGAACGACATCTGAACACCCAATCTTCAACATCCAAACAACATCTAAACGCTCATGACAAATCTATAATCATCTGTCTATATCTCAACCCATCGTCCGAACGACGTCCGAATGGTGGGTTCAGGTGCACTTATCTAGTCTCTGAATCTCACTACTGCTGTGGACATTCAAACTGTGTCTGGATGATGGGCTCAGTCATCTATTGCTTCTAGCAGTGCTTTAAGTTCCATTTCGTGTAGAAATAAGACTAAAGTGAATTAGTACTAAAATATAGCTAAAATGGCATTTACAATCTTAAACTAAAGATAACAAAGCACACGTTAGAGTGTTATGATTGCACTTTTTTATCGCAATCACTCATCAGTATTAGCTTATAACTTCTTTGCATTGTCTAAAACAAGAATCTAGCCAATCTATCAATGCCTTCCTATCTCATATGTATACTCTGTGGGACCAATTGTCACCGTCTTAACCTACTTGGATCTATTCTGCTGATGCTATTCACTTTGCCTGCTACCGCAATCAACAACGACTGATTATGTTTCTCATGGATTTTATTGATTTTTTTAGCCTATTTGAGCCTCTCTTCTGTATCGTTGTCCTCTTCTTACCTTGGAGTAAGCTATTTCTGAGCTCTTATCTAAGGAAACTTGTATTGGTCTCATTCGACCACCACCTGTGGACACAGTACTTGCCACTTCTAGTTCTCGCTCCACCTCTTCTTTTTAGAGATTCTTTAGCTTTTGGTGGTTCCTGTAGCTCTGCTACTCAACCTTTTGGGACCTTTTTCGGTCCTTCATCCCAGTCTAATACCTACACATTCTATCATGCCACTAACCATTGCCTATTTACTTGCCTTACTTGGATCTGCATACACTGTCATCGGCGTGGCCCTAACCACTTTCTTTCTGACTGCCTAAAAAATCCTTCCCATCGAGATTTTCGTCTTCAGTCTGCTGCTACCACTGTTAAGGATTCTGATGTTCCCTTACCCTCCTCTATGATCAGTGTCAGTGATCTTTCCATACTAATTCAACAGTTCATATCTGCCTTTGGTAATCCCTCCTCTACTGCCTTGTTTTCCACTTTAGGTAGTTCTTCATGGTTGTTCGATTTTGGGTGTAGCAATCAAATGACTTCTGACTTATCTACCTTTTCTTCCAAATCTTCTATATCTGCTCGATCTTTCTATCATTTACACTGTTGATGGGTCTCATATGACTATTGATCATGTTGGTCATGTCTCCACTCCCACTCTTGCACTTTCTCATACTTATTATATTCCTAAACTCATAATGAATCTTATCTCTATTAGCCAATTATATGATATTGGTCTTATTGTTCTTTTCTCTTCTACTGGTTGTGTTGTGCAGGATTCGTGGATGTGACAGATTCTTGGGATAGGCCATAAACATAGTCAACTGTTTCAGCTCATTCACCTTCATCTTCCTACTCAAACTGCTGCGCCTCTTCTACTGCTACTTCATCTGCTCCTAGCTCCTCTCTTGGACTTTGACACCCACATTTAGGTCATGTTTCCTTAGGTCGTTTATGTTTTCTTTTGTCTACAGGTGTGTTAGGCTCTATCCCTAATGAACATTTTAATTGTCAGTCTTGTCAACTTGCCAAACAACTAACTTTATCCGTTAATAAAAGTGCTTCTCTTTTCTTAGCTCTTTTTGGCTTAATTCACTCCAATATATGGGGACCATCTCCCATTTCTATTATAGGAGGCTCCTAGTATTTTGTTATATTTGTTGATAATTTTTTTAGATATACTTGGCTTTATTTCTTGCAAAATCAATTTCAACTTTAACAAACCTAATATGATTTTTCTCGCATGGTCAAAACCCAATTTTTTAGTGACATCAAGGTCTTCTAGTCTGACAATGCTGGGGAGTATTGCGATAGGTCTTTTCTTGCCTTTCTTCATGAGCATAGGACTGTGCCTTATCGCTCTTGTCCCGGTACTTCACAACAAAATGGTCGAGCTAAATGAAAACAACGTCATCTTCTTGATAATAAATATGCTCTTCTTATCTCTGCCTCATGTCATGAACAGTTTTGGGGTGAAGCTACTCTTACTGCTGCTTACACTATTAACCATGTACATTTTGCTCCTCTTGGTATCTTCACTCCCTATAAGCATCTGTATGGTACTAACACTAATTATCACTCACTTCGTGTTTTTGGGTGTACCTGTTTTGTTTTACTTCAGCCTCATGAGCGTGCCAAATTGCAGCTGGGAGCTCACCTTTGTTGCTTCTTAGGCTATGGATTGAGCATAAAGGTTATCATTATTGGGATCCCTTCTCTAAACATTTTTGTGTTTCTCGTCATATTGTCTTTTGAGAATATAAGATGTTCTCCTCCTTATCTTCATTTCATTTATCTTATCCTTATGATCTTCTCTACTTCACTACTCCTACAATTGAGCTCTTTCTTGAGAATGATGATGTACCTATAGCTGTCACCCCTATTGTGTCTCCTATTACAGTCTATCCAGAGGAGTTCCTGGCTGCTGATCCTACTCCTCCTGCTGGCTCTTCCTTGTCTAATCGGTCTTTGTCCTCTTCTTTTGATGAGCCCACTATTCGGCATTTTACTCGGGTAAGGGAGATTCCTACTCATCTTCGTGATTATCACTATTTCTCCACTATTCTTACTTAGCATGAGCCTTACTCCTATCGCAAGACTAGTTCTAACCCTCTTTGGTAGCAAGCTATGAATGATGAATTTTAGGCTTTTGTCAAGACTCACAATTGGAACTTGATTGATCTTACTCCCGGTAAATCTGTGACTGGGTGTCACTAGGTCTTTAAGATCAAGATCCGTTCTAATGGTTCTGTGGAATATTATAAAACCCGTCTAGCTGCCAAAGAGTTCACTCAGGAGTATGGCATTGACCATGAGAGACTTTTGCTTCTATTGCCCATCTCACCTCTGTCTAAAGTCTTATTGTTGATGTTGTTATTTGCCAGTGGCACTTGTATTAGATAGATGTCAAGAATGCCTTCCTTAATAGTGATCTCTCTAAGGAAGTCTATATGCAACCTCCTCTTAGTTCTCCTCATTCTACACATCAGGTTTACAAGCTTTGTCGTGCTCTATATGGTCTTAAGCAAGCTCATCGTGCCTGGTATGCCAAATTCAGTTCCACCAAAAGTAAGCTTGGCTTCTCTTCTAATGATTATGATTCTGCTCTATTTGTTTGCAAGGCTACATGTGCCATTGTTCTTCTCCTTCTCTATATGAACGATATGATCCTCACTAGTGATGATGTTCATGGCATTTCTGAGCTCAAGGACTTTCTTAATAGACAATTTGAGATAAAAGATCTTGGTCCTCTCAGTTACTTTCTTGGCCTTGAAATATCTTTTGCTTCTATTGGTTATTCTCTCTCACAGGCTAAGTCTGCCTCAGATCTTCTTACTCATGCAAGTCTCACTAATAGTAAGACTACTTCCACACATTTGGAAGCTAATGTGTGTCTTGCTCCTCTGGATGGTGAGCCTCTGACTGATGCTAATCTCTATCAACAGCTCATTAGCAATCTTGTTTACCTCACGGTTACTCACCCTGACATTGCCCATATTGTTTATCTTGTTCGCTAGTTCTTGTCATTGTCTCGCTCTACTCACTATATTGCAATTTTTCGTATCCTTCATTATGCTAAGGGTACCCTGTTTCATGGTCTACATTACTTTTGTCACTCTTCTTTACAACTCTATTCTTATTTTAATGTTGATTGGGCTTGTGATCCTACTAATCATCATTCTACCACCAGGTTCTGCTTCTTTCTTGGTGATTATCTCATTTCTTGATGTAAAAAGAAGCAAACCCTTACTGCTCATTCTAGCATTGAGGCCGAATATCGTGCACTAGCTGACACCACTCAAAAATTTCTCTGGCTTCGATGGTTACTTTAGGACATGGGTGTCTCTAATTCAGATACTATTATTTTTCATTGTGATAATTGCAATGCTATCATGATTTCTTACAATGATGTGTTCTATGATCACACTAAGCACAACAAGATTGATTGTCACTTCATTCATCAACATGTCGTTCGTGATACTGTTCATCTTCTTTTTATGACATTTGCTGACCAGACTGCTGATATCTTCAGCAAGTCTCATCCTGCAAGATGGTTTTATGATCTGGTCTCCAAACCTAATTTGTTCTTTGCATTACCACCTTGAATTTGCGGGAAGCTATTAGCTTATATTCTATACATGTTAGTGTATATTATAGGTTGATAGTGTATATTCTATATATGTTAATGTATATTCTACGTTGATTCTTTCCCTAATTTACGCTTTCCTATTTTTTTGTACAGCACTCTTATTATTGCTATCTATAGTATAGCATGTCTTGTATTGTATCATTCAACTCAATATAGTATACAAAGATTTCTCTCTCTCTCTCTCTCTCTCTCTCTCTCTCTCTCTCTCTCTCTCTCTCTCTCTCCTACACCCATTATTCTAACAATTTAATCTAACATTGTATTTGAAAATGTGGAATTACTGTTTGATGAGTGTTTGTATAGAGGCCGTATGAACAAAAAAAAAATCAATATCAACTCTTTTTAGCCATTTGATTTTGTACCAACATTCAATTGTTAGAATACTTCCAAAAAAAAAAAAAAAAAAGTTCCAAGAATTGCTCAAGGAATTAAATGGTAGAAGTTTGTCGAATTAAAACTAAATTTTTTTTCAAAAAAGTTGGATCAGGCAAATTCTATATAATGGTAGTCTTCATTTATGAAAACAAAATAAAATAAAATAAAAAATATCATCAAATAGAGAGACAACATATATAACTGTACACCAACAAGAAACAAAACTCAACCCAGAATAAAGGAGCATGAGAAATTGTTTCCATCGTATTTGGAATAGTCCATCAAACTCATGACACGTGGAAGTTCAAACTTTTGTTTATAAAGTAGAATTGTGATGAACCAAAAAAAAATCAGCAAACTCAAGAGTCAAGACGAGGGTACCGCGGAACTTCTGATACAAAGTCTTATACAAATGAGTTGTGATAAGTGGCAGACGCACGATTCCGGTTGAGGTCAAAGTAAAAAAACTTTGTGAAAGGGGCTTAAAAGGTAAATTTTGCGAATCTTAAACAGGCCAACACACTACATTTTATCTTAAATATCTAAAAACCAGTGGATTTGGATTTGACCGTGCCCATAGCACTCCTATGAAAATTGACAATTTATTTTGCTTAATTTGACTCGTGAAAAATTAAAAATGAAAATAAACAATGACAGTAGGATTGAAGGTTAAATTAATTTCATTTTAACTAACCATTTGTTTCTCTCACTCATTTTAAAAAGTTGAGTTCACTTGGCAAAGAAAGAGGCGAGCTTGGAGAAGAACACAGAAAAAGTTAGGAGTGCGAGGTTGGTGATGGAGGAGCAGCTCGTTTCAGTTCGTCTCGATTTTAGAGAGAGAAAAGGGATGGTGAGCTGCTGTGGAAAAAAGAAACAAAAAAGGAAAAGAAGAAAAAGTTAGGAATGCGAGGTTGGTCCACCAGTATATGGGAGGTCGGTACTGGATCTTCCTTTAGAATAATGGCGAAACCCAGTCCTCTCTCTCTCTCTCTCTCTAAAAATAATTCTGCATGTTTAAAACCTTCCCTCATTCCACCAACCCCCAACCATGGCATCCACCATCCCCTCCCTCTCTTTCTTCTAGCTAGCTCTTTTCTTTCCTTCTTCCTCTCATTCGACAAACCGGCTCCCATGGTCGACCTGCTCCTTCTTGATCTTTTCTTTTCTTCCTTTATTCTATTTTCTTTCCCCTTTTTTAAAAAGCCCCCCCATCGACAGCCACCCCATCACCAGCCACCATCTTCACTGCCATGAGCCATGGAGGTGATAGATGGGGGGACAAAGAGAATGTGTGTGATGTTGTGTGGAGAAGAGGGGTAAGACGACAGTGCTTGAGAGGATAAAAAGGAAAGTGAGATCTTGGATCTTGGCAAAGAAATAGAAAAGAAAAATAAAAAATAGCGCGGTGGCGGTACATTTTAAAGAGAGAGGTGGAGAGGTTTAGGGAGAGAGAGTGAGGAGGAGAGCAACCATGGTTGGAGTCGAAGAGGTGGTTTTACCGTAGGTCTCTGATGAAGAAAACGCAAGTAAGGGCTGAATAAGAAAGGAGCAAAGAAATATCAAAGAGGAAATGCTGGGAGCAGGCAAAATATCAACCGCTTTATCAATTTTGAGCTGTGTGAGCGCCACGTTTTAATGAATTGAGAAGTTAGAACTGGATCTGAAAAATTCCAGTTATGTTTCTGCTTTTGATTGTGACCAAGAGTACTATTTAAATTAAAAAAACTAAACTCACCTAGGATGAACACAACATAAAAAAAAATAAAATATTAACTATCTATATGAGGACAACTTGTCCTTTCAATTGCTTTATAGATTTATTTTAATTAATCAATATTTATTTACTCATTTATGGTATATCCATTATGTAAGCTTGAGATAAATGATGTGAAATTTTCTTTGTTATTTTTAATTTTTTTTTTCATTTAGTCATTTATAGATTGATTTATGCTCATAAACGTAAATAATATTTTTTTAAATTTAGTTGCTAAGAAAAAAATTGATATTTTTTTTTAAATTTTTAAATTTAGTTCCCAAGAAAAAAATTATATATCTAATTACACTCTAAAAGTGCAATTAGCCTTAGTTTAAGAGTTTATATGCCTCTTTAATTAGATTTTAGTATTAACTAAGTTATTTTACTTTATATATGTTTTGAGCTTAATATGAGGAGTTTCGGGCGTATTTTGGATGAAGAGAGAATGTGTTTTCCAAGACGATACTGTCAAGGTACAAGTTGTTAAAGATGTGGTACAATTAGTTGAAACATGCGGAGTTGAAACTTTGGAGGGCCATATCTCTCAAATCAAAAAGGCTACCAAAATATAGAATATATCGATTTCATATAACTTTTAAAGATCTATTCAAATAAGTTGACCATACATACGGTGGCTTGCCATACATATGGTAAAAGCAAACCGTGCGTATGGTGGGTCAACCGTATGCACGGCACTGTTCACCGTATGTACAGTCTACTAAAATTTCAAACTTTAGAAAGTTGTATTCAGAGTATACGAAACTGTACGAAGTCTGTACGTATAGTATTTTACCGTATGTATGGTATTTTGGACAGTACGTACGGTCCCGCTGCCTCCTATTTGATTTTCACTGCTATATCTCCGGGAATTGACAGGATTTTTTGTATCTATCATCATTTTAGATTAAATTTTCAATTGGTACAAATTGTAGAGAGAGAAAGTGGGTTTATATTATATATTTTCTTCATTTTTCTGTACTTTCTTTGTAAACAAACATCAATATCTTATTCAATTAATGAGAAATTTGCAATTCTTCACCATCTATTTCATGGAATCAAGTAGCTAAATTTTTCCTTGGATGCAATTATAAAGATTTACCAAGGATCTTCAAGGTCTTCAATAGAGGTATATACACTTCAACGAATTATCTCATGATTTCTTTATATTCATCTCAATTGTGTGTAATTCTATAGAAAACTTAGATTCATAATCACTTTTGGTAATCTCTATGCACAATTCTTTAATTGGTATAAATATTGCACAAGTAATGATTTGCTTTTAAGATCCCTAACAATTGATCACCAATTTACATCCAATTGATTATGAATTCCCGTTCTTATGGTATAAATCTTCCGAATCAAAGATCCGTGGAGTGATTTCTTGATTTGAGTAATCAAACCCTCTATTGAGACACTTGTAGAAAATTGGTCGATTAGATCAATTGTATCCAAGCTTTCCATTAATTATCCTTAACTTTAGTTAGAATTGTCCTAAATATGTAGTGTAGTTAGTTTAGTTTAGTAGTCAACACAATCTCACCATTAAAGCAATTTTCGATCTTATTTGTAGTTAATTACAATTTGTTAAGTGACTTTCTAATTCGACTCCATTGGTTGGTTATTTTTGCTCTTATGTATTACCGATATTGGGTTTGATCCTTTGAGAGAACGATACCCGTACTTGCCAGGATTTTACTTCGATTGACACTTGTACATATTGCGGGAAGCTTAACTTCATCATATTTGGAAGAGCGATTCAATACCCTACTACGATATGGTCAATTTTGTATATTTTGATACCAATTATATAAACTTACAAATTAAATGGCAAGTGGAAAGACACAGTGACTCAAGACAATTTGAGACCATGACAACTTTAAATGATGCTTTTATATATATATATAGTTTTCATTTTGTTGCATAAATTTTTATACTAACTTTTTGTTTTAATGAGTGGGTTTTTTTCTTCTAAAATTAACTTAGTGTACTGATTTTAGGCCTTCCTTTTGTCACGTGCATTTTATTCATTTGGGCAGCATTCTTTTTTATTTTATTTATAAAAATGTGAAAACAATACGGGGCATTAACTATAGCATATTATAATATTTCATAAAATGTAGGGCCTTCAAAACAAGATTTATACAATTTTTAAATTAATTAGTGTAGTTGATTTTGGGTTTGGACAATTTTTTCTTATGTGGAATTGGATTTTTTAAAAAAAATAAATTGTAGAATAGGTTCTTAATTGTAGTATGTAAAATTTTGAAAAATTTGAGTTATTCTATAAGATTTTAATTTGTACAATTTTTTTATTTACTTATGTACTAATTTGTGGTGTTCTTTTTGAAGTTTACTATAGTTAATTTTGATTTTTTTTTCTTTTTTTTTTCTTTTTCTGCTAGTGTCGAGACAGATTGTAGTCACTTAGATTAATCACAGAGCTTCTGCAGTTCCCTAGTTTCACACAAATTGAATAATTATCGGGTTAAAGAACTTAGAGAGCCCAAAGAATTTATAACACCTAAGAAATTTTAAATCTGACG
Source organism: Euryodendron excelsum (assembly GCA_033060915.1). NCBI lineage: Eukaryota > Viridiplantae > Streptophyta > Magnoliopsida > Ericales > Pentaphylacaceae > Euryodendron > Euryodendron excelsum. The sequence goes on from CM065388.1 coordinate 8,888,525, forward strand.
CTTTAAACTTTCAAATCTTAAGTCTTGATTACCAAGTCAACTTCTTAATATGTCTGTCTTTACTTACTTGTATCAGGGCTTTTTATTTTTATTTTTATTTTTATAGCATGTAAACTTTTTAAAAATTTGGTGTTGTAAAAAATTAGTTTGTCAGCCTCTACGTATTTCTTTTATATTGAGATGAAAGGTTGTCAGCCAACTTCTAATACTTTTTTGCAGGAAGGTGTCAGTCAAACTTCATTTTGTGTGAACTTTGAAGTGTTACCTTCTCTCTTCCGGTTGCCAAGGTCACTAGAAAAGAGGAGTCCACGTGTTGATTATATGAAGGCGACTGTTGTTAAACGGCTGAACGAGTGACTGCTCGTAGCATTCCCCGTATCAAAGATGTTCATTTAAGATATTTACGGCTTTTGTATAGAGAGTTAAAGTGGGACTCACGATTGATGTTCACTGTTTCAAGCGGTATTTCAAAGGTCTAAGACCAGTTGAAAAACAATCTCAACCGTAGAAATAGGAAATGTTTGGATGAGCTGTTTATAAGTTATAAGTTAGTAGTTATAAGCTACTCTTAAAAAGTAATTTTTATTAAAAAATATAATTAGACATAAATTATTTTTTTAAATCACTCACCTAAATACATTTTAAAAAAGTCATAAATTACTAAATAAGGTACATCCAAACACTCTCATAAAGTAAATCAATCTCATCCATTATATCAATTGCCACGTAGGCCATTTTTAAAATGAAATGTATTTTGAGTTGGATTTGAGTTTGGGACAAAAAGTTCAACTAATCTCAATCATTAAATAAAATTCAAAATTGAATTTGAGTTACAGGATATAAATGTGAAGGAGACATTTTAAAAAAAAATTGTGTTTTATTATATAAATATATAGCAACTAAAGAGAATTTAAAAAAAAACAAATTTTTGTTGGGGGCTAGGGGCGATGCCTCTCCCCCCATAATGAGTCCTCCAATAATTGTGACGCATGAAACGACCAAAATTTGGGAGGCAAGTATAGGAATGCTATCATGGGAAAGTTGGAAGTGCAAAAATGGAGAACATGGCAATTGTCCTATTAACTTTTTTCTTTTCTTCTTTTTTGAGGTTCAAAAAGCGTGAAAAGGAGCGATCTATGATAGCGATCTTTTTGGGCGTGACCATAGGAGTTCTCACCGACTATAGAATATCCAGTTTGAGCCATAGCTATTATCTAAGAGGGCGAGCCAATCACCACAATACCACCAAAGGCCAAGTGAACAAGCAGGTGGCACAGCAGAGTCAGTAAATAAGGAGCGTTAGCACGCATTGAACCCATGACCCAGCATCCTATAACTTTTGAGAAGATTTTGAATTATAAAGAACGTTTCGATATTTCTTATTTTCTTCAAATCGATTTCATAAATGATATCAAAATTCATAAAATAAGTGTATAATAGTTGAGCCAGATGTTCGCTCTCCAAAAGGGTGATATTTAACCGCAAATGCATGGCCGCAATGTAGTAATAATTTCTCATAAGTACAATATTGATCTTACAAGAAATATGGTTTACGTAAATAGAAAAACTTACCTTAGATAAAAAAATCTTAGAAAAAACACTCCAATAAACAAAAATATGATTTTTAGTTAAAGAAAGATTGGTTATTCTAAACTAAGAAAACTAAAAAAGTCCTAGGATCAATCGATCCAACCAATTGGATATCTTGGAATTCCAATGGAGATAATTTAATAACTCAAATCCTTTAACTACGTCGCGAGTCTCGGATACAAAAGATTTAGAGATAAAATCAAGTGTTCTTCAAAACTTCAACTTCTAGAATAAATCGGGTTGTTAGAATCAATGAGGAGTACCATCGATTCGTACAGCGTATACACTGAATACATATTCACGCATAAACGTTACCGAATATCGATTCGTGCAGCGCATATATTGAATATAGGTTCATGCATAAACGTTATTGAACATAATCAAACGTCTAGGCTTTTGAAAATTTCTATAACAAAGAAGAAGAATAAAAAAGAAGAAACTAAAAATTTAACTTTAAAACCCAAAAATATACCTCATTTGTTCATTCAAGATCTTCAACTGATCTTCACAATTGATCCCGATATAGAATCTAGCTATTCTTCATAATTATAGATACGCAAAGTTGTATGTAAATATATTGAAAGACTAAGTAATCTGATTATAAGAATTGAAAACTAAATGAAAATTATGAATAAACTATTGTAATCTACTCCTAAAACTACTCCTAAAAATCTAGAAAAACGTCAACCTTAGAATCCCCCTTAAAAGAGTTTCAGTCCCAGCTTATAAAGGCAACAGAAAGATAGGAAACCCTGCTGCACCGTTCGAACGATCTTTGAACGCCTAATTGACCGTTCAAACGGTCTTCTAACGCTCTTTGGACGGATTTTATGCTCTCTGAATCTATTGAACGCTCTTCGAACTTGATTTTAGCATGACACTGTTTGACGTACCGTTCGAATGCCATTTCGAATGCCTGTTCACCGTTTGAATGCCATTATTCACCGTTCAAACGCTTTTCGAACGCACTTCAAACGCATTTTTCAATTTGGCTCGAATTTTTCCTTTTTAAGTCAGAATTTCTGAAAACATACATAAAACTAAGTTAGTAACAAATTAGGACTAAAACAACATAATTAAACCTATTCTAAAGCTAACAAACAACTAATTAAGGCATATAGATTGTACTTTTAGAGTACAATCACACCCTCTCAACTAACATTTTGCTAATCCCTTGCCAAATACTTAAACTAAAAACATATCTCCACTTTCGTGGGAGTCACGAGTGCATTTAGTATATGCACTAAGCCTTTAAACCCTTAGGCTACCTCTAGTGAACAAGTGGTGTCTTGTGAGGGTTTACAGTGATGAATACCCACAAACATCTATCCATGTAATGTCAATATGATATCAAAGAATATGAAACATGTATTAACTTCATTCAAGTCAAGTCTCAATCCACCTAGATCATGAATCATTGCAAGGTAAATGCATAAAACATCGAAGAAATAGAATACATTAAAATGTACTGCTAATGGCATATAACTCTAATGTCTCATAACTCGTACAACTATGTTCTTTATGCTTCGACCCAAGTCTCACAAGGCATACACTCAACTTTGAACATGAACATACAAGGTCTCTCAATGAAAAACTCATTTTCAAAGTAAACATACAAGACATGCAAGTAGAGCAATTCCGAATAACAAACTGATAAATTGTAAGTGTATCGACTTAGCATAGCTTCATGAAAGAATATTTACTGTTTAAGCACAATTACAAAATTGTCATTGATAACTTATACACAATTGAATTAAAGATTCATGTAATTTCAAATACGTTAAGGGCATGTGAAAGAAGAGCCAATAATGGGAAAAGAAGAAGAGATAATGAAACTCAACATATATATTTGGGCACTACATCTGATGATCAATAAACACATACTTTAAGATTTCCAACTTTGCAATAATATTGGACTTTTCAACTTCCTTCACTTCTTTATTGCTTTTTTTTTCTCTCTCTCTTTTTTTTTTTCTTTACTTTTCAACTTCATACACTTTTAACTTTACAAATATACATGCAATGCACCAATTCTGAAATTTAGCATTGACAAACATTTAAGCTCATGTATATACGAATATCGAGAAAGAAATATAAACATGAATAACTCAATGGAATGAAATGGCCCTTACTTTTATAATCTAAAAATCACATCAAATCAAAACTTCAAGAGTGTATAAAGTGTCCATAACTCCAACTAATACTTAACATGTAAACCAAGAACATCAAGCATAATGAAATTATTCAATGAATCGAGATCAATAAAATAACTTTAAATAAATGTAAATCACTCTCAAAAGGCAATAAATAGGCTTTAAAGCTCATATGGTATAAAATCTCCACATTATAAGGACATGCATGCATAAGAGAGAAACATAAAATGATCATATAACATATTAGTGCACAACAATGTAAACTCTCTCTTATAATGGTTTTATGACAAAAACTTGCAATGCATCACACCATCTAAGCTGAATCAATCATCAACTCGAATTTAGTCAAGAACATAAAACAAAGTAACTTATCATCATACTAACTATGACATGGATACATAAATGGTTCCTCAAGATAATCCCCAACACTTCCAAACATAACAGTAAACAGAACGAGAATATAGAAAAGTGTGAGAAATACAAACTAAAGTACCGCATCATATGATATATAAAACCTTTACCGAAAACTTCAAAATGTCCAAAAGATAGATCAATCATGCACTAATACCTGAAAATTACTTAATAAAGCACAACAAGGTTTGATAGAATAGAACTATTTTTGTAATTTTTATTTTTTATTTTTTATTTTTTATGGTTTATAAGTTTTTATTAAACAAAAAGACTAGTAGTCTCTCCCTCCCCGCCCCAAAAAAAAAAAAAAAAACTAGAATGATGCAATGCTCTCAACGTATCAAGCAAAGAGAAACAAAAATATGAATGCATGAAAAAGGGATGAAAAAATCCTGTGGGACAATACCCTCCCCCTAATTAGAGAAGAACTCTAGAAATAAAACAAAAGAAAGCAAAAAGTACCTATCTACTCCTATACTACCAAAATACACAAGAGAAGACTATCCAACACCACATCAAGGGTATTTGCTTGCATGGAACCACTTACCATTTATCAGGAGTAATAAATTCAACATTAATAAATGTGTATTTACGAATACTATTGAGCCCAAAATCATACAAAACACTTATGTAAGTTTGTAAAGGATAAAGAATAAAAATATAATCTTACATGATAGGGATGTTAAAGCTCAATTCATGTTGAAGAGGAGTATGAGATATCTCACTCTCCATTACTCTTTTCTCGATCACCTTTTCTTGTTGGGAGTCCTTAATCTTAGGCTCTTCTCTCTTGGGTTCCTTTCTCACACTCTTCATTGTTATTTCCTCCTTCACCCCTTCTTTAGGTATCACTTTCCTTAGTTTAGACACCTTAGGAAAAATAAGTACCTCTTCTTTAACCCCATCCTCGTCATCATTCACCCTAAGAACGTCTTCTCTTGGATCAGACACGGCAGAAACGTGGATTTCTCTATTTCATGTTCAATCTTAAGGGTGATAACGGAGAGACATTGGTCATGACTACTCATCTATGGAATCGTGAACATCTCATATATAGGATCATCTCGAGGTTAAGCCATTGGCTCTTGTGTTAACAAGGCCAATCGTTGAGTTAGGTCATCTAATTCCTAACGAATTTGTGCAAGAGTGTTAGTTTGTGCCTCTGTATTAGTATCCTTAAACCTCAAAGATGTGATATGGCATGTAAGATGACTGTATGTTCTCTTGATTCTCTACAAAAGGTTGATAAGATAATTAAGGATATGTCTTGTGAAACGTGTAAGGTGAAGTAAAAGGTGTATAGGAATCATAAGCATACGGTGGAGACAAAAATGGTGCATGGTAGTACGGTTGTTGTGGTGGTTGTTCATAAGAAGCATATGGTGAAGCTTGAGAGCTCCACTCCGAATAGTTTGGAGGTGGATAATAGCCTTGTGGTGGTACCGTGTATGAATAAAGACTTGTAGAAAGAAAATTTCAAGGATAATCCATGAACAAGTTGTATGCAAGACCAACCAACAAGTATACGAAAACAGCTTATCCTCCCAATCCCATAACAAAGATGCACAAACCCAATGTAACCAAAAGAAAAACAAAAATAAGTGCTCAAAAATATAAGATGGAACGAAGTTACCCAAAAAAGCTATTGAGTTCCCTCGTGTTTGTAGAATGATGGTGAAGTGCTTCCTTCAAAATAGAATCTCCAAGGCCCGTCCACCAACGTAAAACGCAGCTTTTCCGGCAACGGCACCAAAAACTTGTTCGCTCTCTAAAAGGGTGATACTTAACCACAAGTGAACAACTGCGATATAGTAATAATTTCTCGTAAATATGAGGTCGATCCCTTGAGGAAGATGATTTATGTAAATAAGAAAACTTATCGTGGATTAAAAATTTTAGGAAAAACACTCCAACAAACAAAGAAAGATTGGTTATCTAATCTAAACTAAGAAAACTGAAAAAGTTCTAGGATCAATCGATCTAACCAATTGCATCTCTTGGAATTCCGAAGGAGATAATTTAATAACTCAAATCCTTCGACTTCGTCGCGAGTTTCAGATTCAGAAGATTTAGCGATAAAACTAAGTGTTCTTGAAAACTTCAACTTCTAGAATAAATCAAGTTATTAGAATCAAGGACGAGTACCATCGATTCGTGCAGCGCATATATTGAAGATATATTCACCCATAAATGTTACCGAACATCAATTCACGCAGTGTATATACTGAATATAGGTTCATGCATAAACGTTACCGAACATAATCAAATGTCTAGGTTTTCGAAGATAAAACGAAGATGAAGAAGAAAGAAGAAACAGAAAATTTAACTTTGAAACCCAAAAACATACCTCCTTTGTTTATTCAAGATCTTTAATTGATCTTCACAATTGATCCCAAGATGGAATCTAGCTACTCATCATAATTATAGATACACAAAGTTGCATGTAAATATATTGAAAGACTGAGTAATCTGATTACAAGAATTGAAAATTGAATGAAAACTATGAATAAACTATTATAATCTACTCCTAAAAACCTAGAAAAACGTCAACCCTAGAATCCCCCTTAAAAGAGGTTTAGTCCTAGCTTATATAGGCAGTAGAAAGATAGGAAATCCCGCCGCACCATTCGAATGGCCTTCGAATGCTTAATTGACCGTTTGAACAGTCTTTTAACCCTTTTCAGATGAATTTTATGTTCTCTGAATCTATCAAACGCTCTTTGGACCTGATTTTAGCCTGACACCGTTCAACGTACCGTTTGAATGCCACTTCGAATGCTTGTTCACCATTCGAACGCTACTATTCACCATTCGAATGTCCTTCGAACGCACTTCAAATACACTTCGAACACACTTCAAACGCCTTTTTCAATTTGGTGTGAATTTCTCATTTTTAAGCTAGAATTCTTAAAAACATACATAAAACTAAGTTAGTAACGAATTATAACTAAAACAACATAATTAATCCTATTCTAAGACTAACAAACAACTAATTAAGGCATGTTAATTGGACTTTTAGAGGATAATCACCAGACTAGGTTACAAATTTTATCTCAACCCGGTACGAAGATAGTTAGGTCAAACAGTTTGGTCCCAGCCCAACCCTCCATGCCTATATTTCAATCTCAAGCCTTAAAACACCTAGGACAGGTTACGTGGGCCAGCTTCGTGAGCCTCTGGTGTCCACCCGTAAGTTCTGACTGAAATTACGCCATTACACTGCACATATAGAACGAAGTTAATAAGACTTTAGAACAATGGCTTATTGGGAGAATAAGGATTTAATTGCATAAACCTGCCCGATATGTTTAATCAAGCGAAATATTTAGCAAATAAAAAGAGCAATGGACTTAGTTTATACAAACACATCTCTTATATTTATTTGTAGAAAGAATGGATATTAAGTATTTTAATTCTGATTTCCAAATTTCAGAATTTCAACATGGAAACAATCCTTATTCCATTTTTTTTTTATAATCTGTGGCATTATTTCTCTAAGTTGCTTAATAGTCATATATGATGTAAATCCAACAAAGCAAGTAAAAATCATGTATTCAATTTGAAGAAAAATTAATTAAGCTTGGTTTAGCAAATTAAATTTTACTAATGAGATTGAGATAGGCATATTTTGATCATAAAGAATGAAGCTGGAAAAAATTTGAAATCAACAAGTGAGTGAGTTATCAAAGATTCACCTTGAAGAAAAGAAGAAATGTAAGGAAAGTAAGGTGGCAATGTGCATTTTCCATAGATGAAAGAATGAATATTGAATAGGTAGATGTCAGGGCATTAAATAAGGAAAAATTCATTTAAACAATTAGGACAAATAAACCTTCATTTTGTGGTTGTTTATCTGCAGCAAAAATACCATAGGCAGCCTATGTGAACCAATATAAACTTTACTTTTGAAATTGACTTCATAATTTAACTTTAGAGGATTTGGATTCATCATTTAATCACATATGAATGCCAATATTTGAAAAGATACTCTCAATTACCTAAAATTGCAAAGACGACACAAAAGAATTAACAAAGAAAAAAACTAATAATTACAAAAATAATAATAATAAAATGGGTAATCATGATTAATATGACACACCCCCATATCAATATTTTTCATGGATTTGTGTTAACAATTTCAAAATAAGTTTTTTCTTTCTTTTTTGAACATCAAGGAAGTTGCCTTTTAAACACAAAGGACTGCTCACAAACATTTCCACAGTGATGTTCAATTTTTTTTATACCGGATCCCATTTTTTTCTATCACAAAATAATGTATTAATGGGCTTTTTGAAATTGAGAACTAAATAGTGTGCATTTTGGTTTGAAATTAAAATATCACAAATAAATACTAATTCTGTGGACGAAACATGGTATTTATTTGTGATATTATTTGTGATGATCGTCATTGATTTAGGCCGGACCAAAATACTGCAACCTATGCCAAAGTTCCAAACTTGTCTCAGGTTTTGTGTTAACAAGAATGAAATATGCAGGTCATGTGTCCTGGATATCATAGATTCCCAAAGCCAAAAAAAATAAAAATAAATAAATAGCAAATAATTGAGGCAGTGAAGGAATATCTTCTGTGGAACATTCCAAGCTTGAGGAAATTCAGAGGTTGCCTACCATGAAATTTTGTGCAGGATTTATAATTAAATCGTAATAAAATAAAAAAAAGAAAATAAAAATTCCAAGACGAGGGTAGAGTTCTCTTACCATTAAACACGGTATTAAAATCAAATGGAGAACAAAATCGTAACTTGTTTTTGTAGTAGGGATGTTTTTGCGGACACTCTGACAGCCAAGATAGGCTATCCACCAGAAACAAACAAAAAGCTACTACAATTTTGGTGAAGCATATGCCAGTCTGCCAGGCCGGTAGGTATATATTATATACATATATACGCTCATGTACTTGTGGTTGAAAGTTGTGTATAAATGGAAGAACCATACATATAGCAAGAATAAAAATGAAGAAAGTGGAATATTCTACAATGATAGAGCACGGTACGATTTACAGATTTATATTCAAACAATTTTTGCAATGAGGAGTGCTAAACGCACTTGTGGATGCCCATTGACTGTGTTGGCCAGCCGCGGCTCTATTTAGCTTTTCTCTTTTTGCAATAGAGTGCCTACTTTACAAATGCCATTTGAACCTGTGGTGTCTTAGAAGAACTTAATCAAGTAAATTTAAAATAAACTTGAATTTTGATTATTGTTACCAGGGCAAAAAAATCAAATTAATGTTCAAAACGATAGTTGACTTATAAATCAAAAAAAAAAAAAAAACAAAAACAAAAATAGAATTCCCAAGTTGATATGCAATTTTTTTTTTTAGAACATGAGGACAGAATTCTTAATTTCCGTGTTACCCTAAGATCACTGAGCACGAATCAAAAGTTTGGCTTAATTCGTGGCCTACCATGAAACCTTGTAAAGGAATTATTGTTAAATTGTGATAAAATACAAACATCTAAGACAGGTATAGAGTTTTCTTGTCATTAAATGCTGTATTAAAATCAAATGCAGAAACAAAATCGTTACTTTGTTATTGTAGTATTAATATTTTTGTAGATGCTTAATAGCCTAGATAGGCTATCCCATCACCATAGGACAGCACGCGGACATAAAAATATTTTTAGAGGATGTGATAATTTTTTTGGCATAGCATATGCCCTATAGTCCAAGAAGCTCTTTGGTATCTACGAAGTTGGGGGTATAAAGGGCTCACAAGGTTAACCTTAGCAATCTTCAAAAGATCTCTTCAACTTCATCGCATTTTTCTGCTACTACAACATAGCTTAACAAAGCTCATACTTCGAAGTTCACATTAATTTTTTCCTTTTCTGTCTTTCGTTTTTTTTTTTGAGCTATACTTTCTTACGATTTCCTATAGTTCGCAATGGTATTCGAAGCACTAGGAAATGCAGGATTAGAAACCCTTCTGTCTTTATGCAATTTTTTTTTTTTTTCTTTTGTTTCCTTCCCAAAAAATCAAAGAAAAATAGCTTAGATCAGACACCAATGTAGAATGTTTGCAGTAGCAGACCTATGTGTCAAGTTTTGAAATTGTGTTTAGACCTTATAGTTTTTGTATATTTATGATAACAAATAGTGTTTGAGTTTAAAAATTTTTTTTTTTGCTGAAAACTTGACAAGAGACACATACAAAGTCTGCAAATAAACACTTATAACCCACACAACTCCTCGAGCTGCTTGACAGATCAGTTTGGGATCTGTCGAAAGCTAGGCCTACTGCTTTTGTTTTTTCTGAAATTTGTTTATATCCTATAGTTTTTAAGCATTTAGGATTAAAAAAAACAGTATATTAACCTCGTTAAAATTTTTTTAAAAAATATCTTAACTCTATAACATTTTAAAAAATATATCTAATTTCCCATCGATAAAATTTTGGAGTCCGCCCTTGAATGTTAGTATTAAATGGGCTTAATGCTTCAGGATAATATAGAGGCAGTGGTTTAGAATCGTAGGAAAAAGGAAAGAATAATTGAAGAAAAATAGAATGGATTTCACGTCGTTCAAAAGTGATATTGAATTCTAAAGAGTTAGATAATTATCATGCAAGTTAAGTATTAGTATATTTAGTCACTTTTTCTTTTTTTTTTTTTTTTTTTTCCCTTTCTTCCCTTTTCTTTTATGTTGGAGAACCATGTACTATAAATTTGCAATATAGAAATAAACTAAGAGAAAAGAAAAAACTAGTCAACAATAATATTATAATATGCAGCTGTACAGATCAAGTATTTCATAGTATAAACTTTACTTTGTAATTGACTTCATAATTTAACTTCAGAGGATTTGGATTCATCATTTAATCACATAGGAGTGCCAATATTTGAAAAGATACTCTCAATTACCTAAAATTGCAAAGACGACACAAAAGAATTAACAAAGGAAAAAAACTAATAATCACAAAAAAATAATAATAACAATGGGCAATCATGATTAATATTACACACCCGCATATTAATATTTTTTATGGATTTGTGTTAACATTTTCAAAATAAGTTTTTTCTGTCTTTTTTGGACATCAAGGAAGTTGCCTTTTAAACACAAAAGACTACTCAAAAACATTTCCACAGTGATGTTCAATTTTTTTTGTACCGGATCCCATTTTGTTTTATCACAAAATGATGTATTAATGGGCTTTTTGAAATTGCGAACCAAATAGTGAGGGTTTTTTTTAATTTGAAATTAAAATATCACAAATAAATACTAATTTTGTGGATGAAACATGGTATTTATTTGTGATATTATTTGTGATGATCATTATTCATTCAGGCCGGACCAAAATACTGCAACCTATGCCAAAGTTCCAAACTTGTCCCAGACACACAAGTTTTTCGTCAACAAGAATTAAATATGCAGGTCATGTGACCTGGATATCATAGATTTCCAAAGCAAAAAAAAAAAAAAAAAAAAAGAGCAAATAATTGAAGCAGTCAAGGAATATACTGTGCAGAACATTCCAAGCTTGAGGAAATTCAGAGGTTGCCTACCATGAAATTTTGTGCAGGATTTATAATTAAATCGTAATAAAATACAAAAATAAAATAAAAATTCCAATACAAGGGTAGAGTTTTCTTACTATTAAACACGATATTAAAATTAAATGGAGAACAAAATCGTAACTTGTTTTTGTTGTAGGGATGTTTTTGCGGACACTCTGACAGCCAAAATAGGCTATCCACCAGAAACAAACAAAAGCCTGCCATTCTGCCAGGCTGGTAGGTATATATATATATGCTCGTGTACTTGTGGTTGAAAATTTTGTATAAATGGAAGAACCATATATATAGCAAGAATAAAAATGAAGAAAGTGGAATATTCTACAACGATCGAGCACGTTACGATTTACAGATTTATATTCAAACAATTTTTGCAATAGAGAGCCCACTTTGCAGCTGCCATTTGGGGTCTGTGGTGTCTGAGAAGAACTTAATCAAGTAAATTTAAAATAAACTTGACTTTTGATTATTGTTACAAGGGAAAAAAAAATCAAATTAATGTTCAAAACCAAAGTTGACTTATAAAACAAAACCAAAAAAAAAAAAAGAAAAACAAATTCCCCGGTTGATGTGCATTTATTTTTTAAAACATGAGGACAAAATTCCTAGTCTCCTTGTTATCCTAAGCACAAATCAAAAGTTTCGCTTAATTCGTGGCCTACCATGAAACCTTCTAAAGGAATTATTGTTAAATTGTGATAAAATACAAACATCTGAGACAGATATAGAGTTTTCTTGCCATTAAATGCTGTATTAAAATCAAATGCAGAAACAAAATCGTTACTTTGTTATTGTAGTATTAATATTTTTGTATATGCTCAACAGCCTAGATAGGCTATCCCATCACTATAGGACAGCACGCGGACAGAAAAGTATTTTTGGAGGATGCGACATTTTTTTGGTATGGCATATGCCATATAGTCCAAGAAGCTCTTTGGTATCTACAAAGTTGGGGGTATAAAGAGCTCGCATGGTTAACCTTAGCAATCTTCAAAACATCTCTTCAACTTTATCGCATTTTTCTGCTACTACAACATAGCATAACAAAGCTCATACTTTAAAGTTCACGTTAATTTTTCCCTTTTCTCTATTTTTTTTCACCTATGCTTTCTTACGATTTCGTATTTGCTCGTAATGGTATTCGATGCACTAGGAAATGTAGGATTAGAAACCCTTATGTCTTTATGCAATTTTTTTTTTCTATCCTTCCCCCCAAAAAAAATAAAATAATTAAACTTAGATCAGACAGTACCAATGTAGAACTTTAGCAGTGGCAGACTTATGTGTCAAGTTTTGAAATTGTGTTTAGACCTTATAATTTTTGTGTACTTATGATAAGAAATAGTGTTTTGGCTCTCTTTTAGTTTTTTTAATTTTAATTTTTATTTTTGAAAAAACTTGGCAAGAGACACATAAAGTCTGTAGATAAACACTTACAACCCACACAACTCCTCGAGCTGGTTGACAGACCGGTTTGGGATATGCTGAGAGCTAGGCCTAAGGCTTTCCTTTTTCTGAACTTTGTTTATATTCTATATTTTTTTTAAGCATTTAGGATAAGAAATAGTGTATTAACCTCCTTAAAATTTTAAAAAAAGTTATCTTAACTCTATAAAATTTAAGAAAAATACATCTAATTTGCCATCAAAAAATTTCGGTGTCCGCCCTTGAACGTAAGGATTAAATGGGCTTAGTACTTCAGGCTAATATAGAGGTAGGTGTTTAGAAACTTGGGAAAAAGGAAAGAATAATTAAAGAAAAATAGAGTGGATTTCACATCGTTCAGAAGTGATAAAGTTCTCTTTCTTGAATTCTAAAGAGTTAGATAATTGTCATGCAAGTTAAGTGTTAGTATGATTAGTCACTTTTTCCTTCTTTTTTTTTTTTTTTTTTTTTTTCCTTTCTTCTCTTTTCTTTTATGTTGGAGAACCATGTACTATAAATTTGCAATATAGAAATAAACTAAGAGAAAAGAAAAAACTAGTCAAAAATAATATTATGTTATGCAGCTGCACAGATCAAGTATTTCATAGTAAAAATTTGTTATATCTTAAGCAAGTGCTACTAGTCTCAATTGAAACAAACTGCTGTAGTCATCCTCATTTCTACCATCCATTTTTTTCACATCAAAGCTGTCTCTATTGCATGCTGATGAACAAACTATTCCCTTCCTATAACAAATCCACTTGTTAATATATGTCAGATATAGAATTCTGTTTTGCATATAGCAAAATGTAATTTCTAGGGAGATATATATGTTCATGGATAGTATGAGTATCTAAGTAATTTAAAAAATAAAACTCAATATCATTTCAGGCATTAAAGTTAACTCACGCTTTCAGGATTTCTTCTGTTACGTATCCTACAAAATTTAGATGGGTTTTTGTTCTACTTGGTGCTCTTAACGAATACGATCACTATGATTTTTTTTTTTTCCCATTTGGGGTTACTAGAAATCCATGTTTAACATAGGTATTCCGCAAAAAATTGCAGTGAAGGGAACTTATATTTCGTCATGCTTATTTTAATAGTGCTGTAGTTAACTATTTCACTGATTCTATTTTCTGTTGAAAATAAGGATCGATAAATAGCTAGTCCTATGGTGACTTTGATGGATCAGTGCATACCATTCAACTGATTCTACTACGGACATATTTACAAAAACAGGTAAATACATTCTCCATACTTCAATAAATAAACCAGCAGTGAACAACTTGTAGACATTTGTGGCGAGCATATTGAGAACATTTTACCCAACAAAATAGAACAGAAAAGCTCCAGCTGAAAAAAAAAAAAGCCAGTAAATAGCCTTTGTGGACTAATTATATATAGATGTAGAAACTGCATACTGGATTGAAAATGAGTCAACAATATCAATGGGACATAGAAACTGGATAAAGCTTTTGAAGAGAGCTTTATTTCAAGACTTCCTCAACATGATAAGTACTGGCAGCTGTTATTCTCTTCTAAGACCTTAGTATCTTCAGCCAATGTATAGCACACCAGTAAAACAATGCTGCTGAGGTGAATGCAAAGAAAGCCAATGGAGACCAGCCGAAGTTGGGTGGGAGTAAGGCCCACAACAGTACCGTAAATGAGAAGATTATACCAACAAGGGCCATGAGATTACAAGCCCGACCTATGTTACGGAATTCATCCATGAATATAATCGCATTTATGGCGGAGAAAAAGGAAAACATGACGGCCATTAAGAACATTGTGTATGATATTGGATACTGTTGAAATAAGTATTGTGGGCGAAGTTTTGCATCATTCACTATGAAAGAGACGCTCAGAATTGCAAGTGCGGCTGAAAAAGCCATGACAACGATAGATTTCATCAATTTAAGTGTAAATATTTTCTCGGATAAGTTGTCGCCTATGGTGTTGGCCACTTGGGTACTCGAATTTATACCAGGACTAGCTGCCAGGGTACTATTGCTGCTGGTCTCATCCAATATCTCGATCTCAAAACTCTCTTTAGCATCAAGCTTTGGGTTAGAACTGTCAGAATCCTGCAAGTAGAAAAAGAGATAAGAGGGGATCAGGGGTGAATCATTGTCAGCATCATATGTATACTCATTTTCCTGTCTGGATAACGAAAATTTTAATATAGCAAACTCCAAAGAGTGGTGTTTTTAAAATTATGAGCTAAAATAATTGATGTTTCACAAACAGCGTCACGTCATTCTGTATGAAATTTATAGGTACAAATATTATGTTTGTATGAGACATTAATCTATGAATAAACATCTATAACAAAAGATTGATTTTGTTCTTTCTAAGGATAGAAGGAAAGGCAGCAAGAGATTTCTTACCATTAAGGATGTTATGGAAACAGAAACTTGGTCACGTTGGGAGGGGGCAAGTTTTAAACGCAGGGTAAATGTGAACGAAGATTTAATAGAAATATGCCAACTGAAGCCCTTCTTTAAACGCACTTGATGCTTAACAAATGGCCCAAAATCCTGGGTTTTGAGACAAAACCCTTCTTTCCTACCAAGTGAAACTCACTTATCCATGAACAAAGTACATTCCCACAGCAGCTATATACTGTATATACGTACGTATGAATTATCAGGCGACTTTTATACTCTTATGGCAAGGTATGTATCTATCTAGAGCCAACTGTACAATGTAGTGTAATCAAAACAAGATGTCAATTTCAGTTGCCCTAACCAGGAACCTTCGCAGAGGACCTTTAAAAGTCCGACGGATGGAATGAGGGCATTTTGTTTGTTTTATTTGCAAGCTCATAACCAATCTAGAATGACTTGAGTGGACATCGTATTGTACGAGAACTCGCCCAGCAAATTTTGAGATTTTTTCAAGGTTTCTATGAAAGTATTTCATGAATTCATTGTTTGATTTTTCTAGATTCTCAATTGTATGCAATTGATGGTTAGATATCATAGAACATTTATATTATTAACTATGTTTGGTGATTCTATCCCATGATTTAGCAATTGTGGAGTGTTATTATCCAAATCGTTGGTATTTCTTGGATTCTCTACTAGCTATCAATTTTAACATCAATTACTATAGAAAACATGTTCAACAAAAGCTAAACCCTCCCGAATTGGATTCTCTTGATTGTGGAATCTAATTTGAATTATAAAACCTCTTAAGATTATACCTTGGAAGAATTAGGTAGTTGGATCAATTGAATCAAATCTCTCTTTAAATTGTTTTAAATCTCAATTTCATTTACATTTGCCTAGTTTAATTAAACCCAAAACAAAAATTCAAATTATTTTTACATTTCTCTTTTCATAAAAGTTTACCATTTGATTGTAACCGAGTTGAGTTGAGTATAAGCTTGTCAAGCAGTTGATCCATATTGAAACCCAAGTCTTGAGGAACAAATACGATACTCGACACCTTCAGGTTAAGCACTTTGATCCCGTGATTACACTCCAAAAAGTGTAATCTAAAGTCCTTATATAGTTGTTGTTAGTCCAATTAGGTTGTATATATGTTCTATTTTAGTATAATAATTGTTTTAATAAGTGATTGTGGGTATTTTGCAGGTTTCAAGTGGAAAATAGGTGAAATTGGAGCAAAAATGACCAAAGTGCACATTGACCGTACGTACGGTAGGCGACACCATACGTACGGTGGTCCAACCGTACTTATCATATCTCTCACTGTACGTACGCCTGCAGCCAGAAATCAAAACTTCAGAGAGTGTCATTCTGCATACGCTTCAGCGTACGTACGTACGGTACGTCCACCGTACGTGTGGTGAACAGTGCCGTATGTACAGTCCTGGCATAGTTTGAGCAAATTTTGAAGATATATCTTCGGAAAATGACGCGAATTGGTAGCTATCTTCATTTTTACATTAGATTTTTTGTTAGGACGTACTTTAGAGAGAGGAAGTGGGTTTGTTACATATTTTCTTGAATTTTCTTAGCTTTTCTTTGTAACCAAACACTATTTTCTTCATCAATCAATGAACAATTCTCAATTCTTCATGCTTTCTTCTATGGAATCAAGTAGCTAGACTCTTCCTTGGATGTAATTGTGAAGATCTACCAAGAATATTCAAGGTCTTCAATGGAGATATATATACATTAATGCTCTATCTTATGAATTCATTCAAATTCATATCAATTGTAATGTAATTCCTTAGAAAACTTAAATGCATAATCACTCTTGGTAATTTCTATGCACAATTACACAATTGGTATAAGTATTGCACAAATTACGATCTGCATCTAAGAATCTTAACAAATGATTAACAATTACATCCAATTGAGCATGAATCCCCGCTTATATAGTCGAAATCTCCCGAATTAAGGGTCCGCGGCGTGATCCCTTAGTTTGAGTAAAATAACCCTTCCATTGAGACCTTGTAGAGATTTTGGTAGATTGGAGCAATTGCGTCCAAGCCCTTCATTAATTGATTTAAAGTTAGTATAATTGTTTTCTATTTTGCTTGTAATTAGCGTATTTGAATAGTTCACAATCTTTCACCAACCAATCGATTTTTGGTCTTATTTTTAGTTTAGTTTCAATTTGTTAAGTAATTCATTAATTCATTCCATTTGTTTGGTTGTTTCGGCTTTTGTATTGCCTATATTTGGTCGATTCCTTGGGAGAACGATACCCGGCTTATCGGTTTTTACTTCAATCGACACCCGTGAATCTTGCAGGAAGCTCAAAAATCAATATACATTTGAGAACGAATCAAGTTTTTGGCGTCGTTACCGGGGAATCGAAAGCATAAGGCGAACACTAACAAGTTGCAGATTGGAAAAGCGCTGGGCAATTGCATATAAAAAAAACACACAAAAAGAGCAAATAAAGGACAAAAAGAAAACTAAACAGACCAGCAAAATTGCAAACGGGTGGGATTTGATCACTCACCTTCGACGGAAGCATCTACGGCTTCGAGCCTTGGTAATCTCCTTCTCCTTTAAGGCGCTTAGATTTTTGGTTTTTTCTTTGTTTTGTTTGACTTAGGTGTAGTTGCATTGCATTTTTTTAGGACTCCTTGTGAGGAGGCATTTAGTGGAGATAGGATAGTGTGCTTAACGTGCAAATCGGTGGTATTGCTTTGCATAAGGAGATTGGAGGTTCGGTTGGTAAACAAGAGAAAAAGCCATTGTTTGGCAATGCATGTTTGTGTATGATGTGCTGTATGACTTGGATGGTCCATTATTTGTTGCATTCATCATTGCATGCCACATTTCATTAGGGACATTCATAACTGACTTGTGAGGCTTAAGAGTGTGGGTAGTACATCACCACTCACACCGGGACTTCCATTAGTTGTGGACCTAGGATTTCTCCCCATGGCAAATATGAATGATCAATGTTTACCCAATATCTTCCCTTTGAATCTTAATGCCGCACCGAATGCACCCAACCCACAACTTCATCCTAATCTTCAACTCATTCCACCGGGGGTAGATCTTAATGTAGGGGGTGATGATGATATGGAAAGAGGGAGCAACCATGGCGACATGGCTGCCCTCTATCAAAGAACCTTACGGGATTACTTGAACCCTCCACGTCAAGCACCAACTTCTTGCATAGTATTCCCGCCACATTACACTTCACTCAACATTCAGCTAGGAAGCATGCAAATGCTCCCTCAATTTCACGGAATGGATTCCGAACAGCCATATGATTTCATCAAGGAATTTGAGGACGCATGTTCACTCATCACAGATAATTCTTGCCCGAGAGAGATTTTTTTGTTAAAACTCTTCCCTTTTTGTTTAAAGGACAAGGCCAAACTTTGGTTCAATTCGTTGAGGCCTATGTCTATTCACTCGTGGACCGTACTCCAAGGGGAGTTTTTAAAGAAGTTCTTTTCTGAAAACTGAACCGAAAGCATTCGAAGGCAAATTTCTCAATTTTCCCATATAATGGGGGAAACATTTTTCCAATGTTGGGAGAGGTTTAAAGACCTCTTAAACACTTGACCTCACCATGGCTTCGCCGATTAGCACATCATCAACACTTTTTACTCATCTCTAACCCCTCAACTTAAACATTTGATTGAGTCAATGTGTGCTAGAATGTTCCTTGATAAACAACCCCATGAAGCCTATGAATATTTTGACACTTTAGCAAATAAGACTAGGGATTGGACACTCACCGGGACTCAAAATCCCAAGGGTCGTTCCGTACAACAAGGGGTAGGGCGATACCAATTGAAAGATGTTGATGATGTTAATGCGAGAATGGCCATTTTAACTAAGAAACTAGAGGCTTTAGAAGGAAGAAAGGTGTTAGCAGTTGAGAGTGAAGTGAAGAAAGAGACTTATTGCATAGTGTGTGACACCACCGATCATGACACATCTTCATGTTCTATCATTTCGGGGGTGAAAAAAGCTTTGCACGGCCAAGTCAATGCTATTGGCCAATTCCAAGGAGGAAGGGGTAACCCTTACTCTAACACTTACAATCCGGGATGGCGGGATCACCTTAATTTTGGGTGGAGGAATTAGGGGAGTTCAAACTCCCAACCTTACCAAGGAGGGTATCAAAATCCTCAACATTATTCTACACCTATTCCTCCATTCCAAGCACCTCAACCTCAAGTTTACCAACCCCAACCCATGGCACAACTTCCAAATCAACCGAAAACGTACCAAGCTCTTCCTAGGAAACCTATGGAAGATAATTTCTATCAATTATTTAATGATGTGAGAAGGGTTAGCGCAAGGGTAGATAAACAAGATAAGGTGTTGGATCAATATACTTGGATGCTTGAGGATCTACAAAAGCAAATGTCTACATTGACACAAACTTTGACCCAAAATGTCCCAGGAAAATTCCCGACTCAATCTCAACCCAATTTGGTGGTTAGGCAAGTACACATCACCGAGGGTGGTGTGGACCCTCAAACAAGTCATGCACAAGTACAAGCTATCACCACTCTTAGAAGCGGTAAGGTCATTGATAAAACCATTCCATCAAAGGATGTAGCTTCTAAACAGTGTGTTGACCAAGAGGGGAAGACTAAAGAAAAGGAGGGTGAAAAAGAAGAGAAATTAAGAGAGGGATGAGAGAGGGATGAGAGAGTGATGAGCATCAAATGAAAAAGGAGTCCGTTGCTACTCCTTTTGAGACTTTGAATGAGATCACTAGGGATAAAACGAAGGATATTTTGAGACATGCACCTTTTCCTCAAAGGTTGACCAAATCAAAGAATGAACTCTTGAATGCTGAAATTTATGAAGTACTCAAGTAAGTTAAGGTGAACATCCCTATTCTAAATGCCATTAAGAAAATTCCATCATATGCCAAGTTCTTAAACGACTTACGTACTTTCAAGAGGAAGTTGCATATCAAAGAAACGGCTATGATGAATGAAAATCAAAGTGCAATCTTGCAGTGCAAAATCATTCCAAAATTCAAGGACCCCGGGTGTCCTACCATCTCTTGCACTATCGGGAACACTAGGATAGACTGAGCTCTGTTGGATTTAGGGTCTAGTGTTAATCTTCTCCCGTTTTCGGTGTATAAGGAACTTGCTTTAGGGGAGTTGCAACCTACCCAAGTCACTTTACAACTAGCGGATAGGTCTATCAAGGTTCCTAGAGGTATCATTGAAGATGTACTCATCCAAGTCGATAACTTCTATTTCCTCGTGGAATTCATGGTGTTGGATACTCAACCTATGGATAGTTGTATAGCTCACAACCAAATTCCCGTCATCCTAGGGCGACCTTTCTTAGCTACTTCCAATGCCATCATCCATTGTAGGAATGGGTTAGTGAACCTTTCATTTGGCAACACCACTTTTGAATTGAATATCTTTTCGGTTGCCAAACAACCGGGTGAGTGTGAGGATATTCGGGAGGTCGACATCATTGAGACCATAGTGCGAGATCATTTTGAGAATGAGTTTTTTGAGGACTTATTGGAGAAGACGTTGTTGAGGAGTGAGCCGTATGAGGCTTTAGATTGTCAAGGTAAGTCTTTAGGAGAAGTTTCATCTCTAGGTCATGAGAGTGTCCAATGTATGCATGTGAGTCAATGGGTCCCTTCTTTTGAACCTCTCTAACTTAGTGGTACAAAGCCAATTCCATCCGAGGTCAAGCCTCCCATTCCCGAGAGCAAACCATTACCAACCACTTTGAAGTATACATTTTTAGGTGATGGTGAGTCCTATCCCATTATCATTTCTTCCACCCTATCTTTGAGCCAAGAGGAGAGCTTGATAGAATTGCTTAAACATCATAAGAAAGCTATAAGGTGGATCATTGCCGACCTCCATGATATTAGTCCTCTTTTGTGCACACATCGTATTTTTCTAGAAGAGGGGGCTAAAACTGTGCATCAAATGCGACGTAGATTAAATCTTAACATGAAGGAAGTGGTAAAGGGAGAGGTGCTAAAATTGCTAGATGCGGGCATTATCTACCCCTTCTTCGACTCTAAGTGGGTAAGTCCTACCTAAGAAGTGCCAAAGAAATCGGGTGTCATGGTAGTCAAGAATGAGAAAAATGAGTTGGTGCCCGCCCGTATCCAAACTGGGTGGCGTATGTGTATTGATTATCGTCGCCTCAATGTTGTGACTCGAAAAGACCATTTTTCCTTGCCATTTATTGATCAAGTACTAGAGAGAGTATCTGAAAAAGCTTTTTATTATTTTCTTGATGGCTATTCTGAGTACAATCAGATTGAGATTGCTTTGGAAAATCAATCCATGACCACCTTTACATGTCCTTTTGGTACTTATGCATACCGACGCATGCCCTTTTGGCTTGTGCAATGCATCAGCCATATTTCAAAGGTGTATGATGAGTATCTTTAGTGACATGGTGGAGCATATTGTAGAAGTGTTCATGGTTGATTTATCCGTTTACGGAGACACCTTTGAGGGATGCCTTGAAAATTTAGGAAAGGTGTTAGAGCGATGTGAGGAGAGTAACCTAGTCCTTAATTAGGAAAAATGTCATTTCATGGTTACTAGTGGAATTGTGTTGGGTCACATTGTGTCTTCCAAGGGGATAGAGGTTGATACGGCTAAAATTGAACTAATTCAAAAATTACCTCCTCCCACTTGTGTTAAGGATGTGTGATCATTCCTTGGGCATGCCGGTTTCTACCGACGCTTTATTGAGGGGTTTAGTGCAATAGCTAGGCCAATGTGTCAACTCTTGTCCCTTGACACACCATTTGAATGGACCTCATCATGTCAACAAGCCTTCGATATTTTAAAAGGGTCTTTAACCTCCACCCCAATCTTGCGCGCACTCAATTGGTCGCATCCCTTTGAACTTATGTGTGACGTGAGTGATTATGCGGTAGGGGCTGTTTTGGGCCAAAGAATTGACAAGAAGCCTCATTTCATATACTATATTTCTAAAACCCTCAATGATGCCCAAATTAATTACACTACAACTGAAAAGGAACTTTTTGCGGTGGTCTTTGCATTGGATAAATTTCGTTCTTACTTGATAGGGTCTCTAGTCACCATCTACACCAATCATGCGGCCCTTAAGTATCTTCTCACCAAACCCGATGCGAAACCCAGGCTCATTTGGTGGATTTTATTGCTCCAAGAGTTTCACATTGAAATGCGAGATAAAAAATGGGTGAAAAATGTGGTGGCGGATCATTTGTCCCGACTCTCCCTTGATGGGCCATCCGGCAATGTAATGAGGATTTTGAGGCCGCGGGGTCCCACCATAAGCTTCAATTGAATGAACTCGATGAACTCTGTAATGATGCTTTTGAAAATGCTAAAATTGCTAAGGCATGCATGAAGAAGTTCCATGACCAACATATTCTTCGCAAATCCTTTAAAATTGGTCAAAAGGTTCTACTTTATGACTCGTGCCTTCATTTGTTTTCGGGCAAGTTATGGAGTAAATGGGTGGGTCCTTACCTTGTTACCGACATTTTTCCCCATGGAACTATAGAAGTGAAGAATCTTACCAATGGGGCGGCTTTCAAGGTGAATGATCAAAGGTTGAAGCCCTACTTTGAGACTTTTCAAGGCGAATTAGATTGTGTGGATTTCATTGATCCACCATCCTTTGTTTGATGATAGTTTGCACTCTAGTCTTTAGGAGTAGGAGTAGTTTAATTTCTTAGCTTTCTTCGCTTGTTTTTAGTTTATTTTGTCTTCATTTAGTTAGGACTAGAACTTTGTGGTTAGAGTATTCTTGGATAGTTTTTTTTAGTAAGGCTTGTGGTAGTTTCTTTGTTTTCCATTTTTAGGCTAGTGAGAGTAGGTTGTTTTCTTGGGCCTAGCCATTTGTTGTTGGGGAGAATCACATGATTTGATTTAGTGTAGAGAATCCCAGCTGCCTTGTACTCTCATATGTCACCTTTGATTCCTTTGCATGTGATTCTTAGGCTTACAAATAGAGGGGCTTCCGGCCATCATTCACTTGCACTTCCATCTCTCCTTATTCAAGCCATTATTGCATTAGTCCTCATTGGTTCATTCAGCCCCCACCCATGGCGTCCAAGGATCCATCCAAGTCTAGTGAGAAGGCCTCCCGAGCCTCAAATTCCGATGAGATGGAGGACCCGAATTATGCGGCATTCATGCGGGCTTACCCTTGTACTTCCTTATCCCGCCTTCCTTCGGATGATGCTATCACGGTTGCTTGCTTGGTGGCTTCTCATCTCCTTAACGAGTCGCCCTCTTCATCTCCCGGCTCAACCAAGAAGGAAGCCGCTGCATCTTCCGGTTCCACCGCTTCCAAGAAGTAGGATTAAGTAACTCACCGGGTGGTAGCTTGTATTGTAGGTCATTGTGTCTCAGACTCCTATAAAAGGAGTCCTCTATCTTTTATTTTTGTGTTATTTAGGCGACCCTTGGCAATATAATTTTTGATTTTCGTCTTAAATGAAATGGCGAGTTGCTTTATTGCTTTTGTATGCCTCCGTTCATGCTTTTGTGGCTTCTTGTGTTACATTGAGGACAATGTACCATTTTAGGTAGGGGGTGAGGGTAGATTGTAGGGCATTCTCCCCTGTTCTTACTATTTTGGGCCCAACTTTTAGCTTACTTTTCTCTTTTTGTACAGAGTAGTGCAGAGTATAGCTCAATTTTTTCAAATCTGTGTTTTTTTTCCTTAAGTGCGTACGTACGCTGGTCTATGCGTATGTACGGTAATACCACCTTGCGTACGCTGACGTGGCACAATTTTATTGCAAGGCTGGTGGTTCATATTCTTCATGACTGTACGTACAGTTACTAAGTGCGTATGTATGGTCCCGCTTGCCCAAGCGCGAGTACACTGGCTCGCCAGCACCATACGTACGCACTTACACACCGTACGTACGGTGCCCCCCTGATTCCTATATAAACCCCCATTTTTGAAACATGACTCATTTTGAGAACTGAGTCAACTCAGAGTTGACTCAGTGAGGAAGAGTGAGGGAGTGTTCAAGAGTACAGCGGATCCCTGCCGGATTTCAGCCGTAGTCTTCATTGCCTGTGCCCGTCCTTAGTCCACTTCTAGGTATCTTTCGAGTCTTGTTCTTTTTCATTTCCTTGCTTTCCTTAGTAGTTTGTTTTTTACTTTAGTAGCCTAGTTAGGTTTTTATTATAGATGGCCCCGCGGGTCAAGAGGGTCTGTAAGGTCCCCGTTGCTTTTGATGCCTCCCGGTTTGTTGACGGGAAGGCACATGAGAGATATGACCAAATATTTAGTAAGAGGGGCCAAGTGTAGGAGAGAGCCATGACTCTTGAGCACTTTGCGGGCGAGCCCTATCTATGGAGAGAGATGTTTGAGAGCCGGGGCTGGCTACGTTTAGCACAATATAGTGGTCGACATAGGACGGGGTTGATCGCCGAGTTGATGGCTAACATCCGAGCTATGTCGAATCTTGCCGGAGAGGGACGTATAGTTTCCATCGTTAAGGGTAAGGCTATCACCATTACCCCGACCACTTTTGCAGAGTTCTTCAGTCTACCCCAGGTCCACGACCCAGCGTTGAGTTGGCCTGAGCAAGGTGAGGTAAAGCATGAGATTATGGTAGCTGAGATTTGTGCACTCGATACCTAGTGGATTTATTCTCAGATCGAGAAGAAATCCCTTGCCTTGAGATATACACCTATGTTTGTTTTTACCTACACGTCAATTTTCCCGCTGGGGTGGCGAGGAGAGGTGGGTAGGCATAGAGGCCAGTTACTCTATGCCTTGGGGATGGGTAGGACTATCGATCTCCCCAGTTACATGTTTGGCGCTTTCTATGAGTCTGCGGCTTCCGCGAAGCCACATGGGGCACTACCATTTGCGAGCATGATGACCGAGATTATTGCACGTGTCAGAGTGGCAACCCTAGACGACGATCCATTAGCCTCGGCACTTGCAGCTATCGTCTTGTCCACTCAGAACAGGGCGGCAGGTCAGTTAGCGGGTATTCAGAGGCGGGCCGAGGCACTTGTTCAGGCCTAGCAGCGAGCCTAGCAGCAGCAGCAGCAGGTCCCCGCAGAGGGAGAGCAGATTCTAGGAGATCAGCAGTAGCAGCAGCCTCAGGTTGAGGCCGAGCCACAGCCAGTCCAAGCGAGTCCTATGTTTTAGGCCTTCGCTCAGATTATAGACCGGCAGAGTTCGCATATCGAAAGACAGACTGCAGCTATCCAGCTGATGTAGCAGTCCATTGCAGGGCTTCAGGTAGCCCATACTGAGCTTGGTTAGAGGTGTGCGACTCTCGAGACTGCCCACACAGCACGGATCACTACCTTACAGACAGCTTTGGGCACTCAAATCGCAGAGCTTCAGGCCTCCCAGTCTAGATTCCAGGAGGAGATCTGCCAGGAGCAAGCACGACAGAGTCAGATGCTGATAGATATTTTTGTCTCGACTCCAGCGTGATGAGGAGCCTGACTTTCTTAACTTAGTTGTTGATGCTACAGACCCTATATCTTTAGGAGGGCATGACTTCTAGGATAATGATGACGAGTTTGGACTTAGGCATGGCGGAGTTTAGATGGCATCACAAGTATAGTGTCTCATATATTGCATTTCATTTACATCCCATGTATACATTTCATTCATTGATGTATCTAAAACTCTGCGGCAGTTTTAATGTAGTCCATTTCAGTTTTATATGAGTACATACTTGTTTTGCGCTTACATGAAATATTCTTCCAGTGGATGTCGACCTCTTGTATATACAAGTTATTTTTCAGATATGATTTAGTAGATATTTTGTCTCTATCTATCGCACGATGGTAAGAGGTTGACGTTATAATATGGTTTCTGTCATTATGTACCTACCATTGTTAGCATCCATTAGTGATCTATTGATTGACCCTTATTATTCATGGTGGATGTGTTGACTCTTGATTTTCGAGTACCATGACATGACTTGAGAGAATGCTATCTGAGATGAGAAGAGAGGAACATGTGCTTTTATTTTGCTAAGATTGATGCATTATCTCTCTATACTTAATTCTTTATAGATTGTGCTTTATTCATGCTTAAGTAGAGGGGATCACCTTATTGTGCACAATTATGATGATGAGCATCAATCTTTACTACTTCTAGCATGTTCATCTTTATATTAGTGGAGATTATTACCTTGTGAGGTTTAGAGTATTTATCACCTTTTGGAGCGTGTACATTTACTCAAGGATGGATTCTTCGCCCTCATTTAATTCAATAGCTCCATTATGCTTGTATTTGGTTCATGAGTTGAGTTTTGATCTTGATATTAACACTTGTATTCTATGAATACTTTGGTTGTACAACCTTGGAAATGATCCTATACCTTATTCTTATTGATAGCCATTAGTCTTTCATTGCCAAACCATACATTTCCCTTGACCTTTGTTAATCTCTTCCTTATAACATTTGAAAGTGCAAAGTAATCTCTTCTCTTATATCACAAAGGGATGCCTAAGTGAGAAAAGAGGGTTTTGCTTCGTTATCAAGTCTTCGGTTTTGAATATATATATATTTGATTGAATAAAAGAAGGAGTTCGAGAAAACAAAATAAAAGGAGTTCAAGAAAAAAAAAAAAAGGAAGAAGAAGTTTTGATGTGAAGATATTTCAAGGAAAGGGCAAGAAGTAAAGAAGAGTGTAACAAATGATTAAAAAAAAAAAAGGGAAAAGAGTTGTAGTTGATTTGTATTTATCACACATGATACGACCACTTACTATCTCTCTACCCTTACCCTTCACCTCTTCTATATTGCTATCTCCATCTTTACATGGGTTGGTGATCCAAGTTGTATTTGATTGAAGTTTTCAATAGAAAATGAGCTATGTCTTGTCAACATCTTTGAATTAATACTCAACTATGAACGTTCTTTCATGGGGTTATGCTAAAGTCGATACACTTCTATTTGTTCGGTTTTTGTGATAAGTATTTCACTTGATGTGTCTATTTACATTTACTCCATTGTTGAACATACCATTGTGAGAACTATGTGGGTCTTTTAATTGAGAGTGTATGCCTAGTGAGGTTTGGATCAAAGCTTTAAAAGATGGACTTATGTTTGGAGATGTTTTGAATTGAACTCTTCATCATGATGCTTCACACACTCACTAAACCTCTCTTTTGCATAGCATGTGGCATGATCTTGTAAGTGTTAAGAAGTGAGAGTAGAATGCATTAATTGAGGCTTATTTAGTTGTTGTTCCTTAATCTCATCTAAATGTTGCAACTCATAAAGGGATGTTTGTGAGTATCATACTGGAAACCTTCACGAGACACCACTTGTCCACTAGGGGTAACCTAGGGGTTCAAAGGCTTGATGCATACGTTAAATGCATCCATGACTCCCCCAAAAGTGGAAGATTATCTTTGGTGTATATATTTGAGTTTCTCTTTTTGCATTTTTTTGCTAGGGACTAGCAAAAGCTAGGTGGGGAGTGGTGATTACACTCCAAAAAGTGTAATCTAAAGTCCCTATATAATTGTTGTTAGTCCAGTTAGGTTGTATATATGTTCCATTTTAGTATAATAATTGTTTTAATAAGTGATTGTGGGTATTTTGCAGGTTTCAAGTGGAAAACGAGTGAAATTGGAGCAAAAATGGCCAAAGTGCACATTGATCGTACGTATGGTAGGCGACACCGTATATACGGTGGTCCAACCGTACGTACGGCATCTCTCACTGTACGTACGCCTGCAGTTAGAAATCAAAACTTTAAAGAGCGTCAGTCTGCGTACGCTTCAGCGTACGTACGGTACGTCCACCGTAGGTACGGTCCCGGCATAGTTTGAGCAAATTTTGAAGATATATCTTCGGGAAATGACGCGAATTGGTAGCTATCTTCATTTTTAGATTAGATTTTCTATTTGGACATACTTTAGATAGAGAAAGTGGGTTTTTTTTACATATTTTCTTGTATTTTCTTAGCTTTTCTTTGTAACCAAACACTATTTTCTTCATCAATCAATGAACAATTCTCAATTCTTCATGCTTTCTTCTATGGAATTAAGTAGCTAGAGTCTCCCTTGGATGCAATTGTGAATATCTACCAAGGATCTTCAAGGTCTTCAATGGAGATATATACACATTAATGCTCTATCTTATGAATTCATTCAAATTCATATCAATTGTGATGTAATTCCTTAGAAAACTTAGATGCATAATCACTCTTGGTAATTTCTATGCACAATTACACAATTGGTATAGGTATTGCACAAATTACGATTTGCATATAAGAATCTTAACAAATGATTAACAATTACATCTAATTGAGCATGAATCCCCGCTTATATAGTCGAAATCTCCCGAATTAAGGGTCCGCGGCGTGATCCCTTAGTTT
The DNA here is from genome assembly GCA_033060915.1 of Euryodendron excelsum. Taxonomy (NCBI): domain Eukaryota; kingdom Viridiplantae; phylum Streptophyta; class Magnoliopsida; order Ericales; family Pentaphylacaceae; genus Euryodendron; species Euryodendron excelsum. The sequence goes on from CM065388.1 coordinate 8,917,428, forward strand.
GAGTAAAATAACCCCTCCATTGAGACCTTGTAGAGATTTTGGTAGATTGGAGCAATTGCGTCCAAACCCTTCATTAATTGATTTAAAGTTAGTATAATTGTTTTCTATTTTGCTTGTAATTAGCGTATTTGAATAGTTCACAATCTTTCACCAACCAATCGATTTTTGGTTTTATTTTTAGTTTAATTTCAATTTGTTAAGCAATTCATTAATTCATCCCATTTGTTTGGTTGTTTCGGCTTTTGTATTGCCTATATTTGGTCGATTCCTTGGGAGAACGATACCCGGCTTATCGGTTTTTACTTCGATCGACACCCGTGAATCTTGCGGGAAACTCAAAAATCAATATACATTTGAGAGCAAATCACCCTGTGCATTTGCGGAAGTGAACTAATAATCTTATTGAAGCTTATGCAATATATGAGAATCAAACAGGGTTCATATATATAGCACTTCTTATATATCATCATGATTTAAGTCTTATTTGTGTTTTGAAGAATGAAGTTATCCAAATACTCACCCCGTCCAGTCCAATTTTGCAGAATAACTACTCCTTCAGACTGCTAGGACATAATGGAAAACTTAAAAGAAAACTAGACATGCACTACCACGATCGATCAACAGGAAATATAACAGCGGCAGGCATGATGATTCTCATTTAGGCAACTCCCAGCCACAGCTCCCCGGACGTTCAGGCATGCGCTAGAGCACTTGCTGTCATCACATCCCCCCTCAAGGACTAGGTCTAAATAGCAGTCAGTCACATTTCCTTTATCACCTGTAGGAACCGACCCAACAAACAATCATTATCAGCAAAATCAATGGCTGGTCTTTTTTAGTAACTTGTAATCTCTATGAAGCCAAAAAAAAAAAAAAAATGAAAAAGAAACGAGTTTACTCATAAAATAAATTTATGGAGAGCCTGCAATACTCAACAGGAATAGTAACATTGGCAGCTCATGTCACCGGGGAGACAGAATCCTAGTTGGGTGGTCTGATACTGTTGTTTACATGCAGTTAAGCACTTTTTGTTTTCACATCCTCCCATCGGTGCCACTGCTGCACACTGCTCATACAACTCAGCGTTTTCCTGCCATTTCTCACCTGCCAAACAACATAATTAACGAGCACACAAGAAAAGAAAGTCAATTTTAGTCATAGAAGATATATATATATATATATATAGCCTTCCATTCACTTGAGTCAATCAACTGGAACCCTAGTTTCAATGCGAAATGTCAACTTGATCATCTGGATTGTGGATTTGGACAAATAAATATTTGAAAGAGAGAGAGTGAGTACACAACAGATACCGTGGGCTGCATTGAGGAAAAGTAAGCATAAGAAGGCCACGCAGGCAAAGATCTTCTTCTCCATCACACCTACGTCTAAAAGATGTTAGAATTATAATTGCCACTTTAACTCTATCAATATTCTCACCTATATATGTATATAGGTTGTATATGATACCAAAATGGTATGCGTTTTACGTGCTCAATTTTTATGGTAACGTCACATGAAAGCTGAGGATTTTGCAATAATATTAGAAATCCATTTCATCATAGTTTTTAAAGAAATGAATTGGAAGGAAAATCAATAAGTTGTTTTGCAAATTAATTTATGCAGACTTTCTTTCCTTTTCTGTCCCCTGTTTGACACTTTGACTTGTCATCATTTTTTCCCTTCCTTTTCTGTGTTTGGCATGTAAAGGCAAATTCCTGAGAGTTGTACGTAATTGCTGTAATCTTTAATTTGTTTCCTTCACCACACTAATATACATACTAACTGAGAAAATTCGAATACTTTATTCCGTTAGTTAAAGATCAATGGACAATATGAGGTCAAATTAACTCTACTACATCATCTTATGGGAAAAATTCAATCTTATGTGAATGAAATGGAGAAGATGCTAATTCTTAAGGAAATATAAAATGATCATATAGAAAATTGAAGAAAGGACATTAATGGATATTAAAGCTGCCCACTCGCTTTAAACAACAGTCTCACTAGTTATCCAATATCTTATATTCCGTGACAGATTAATTAATATTACACTTAATTGAAATTGGATTTGGGATAAGGAATATCCTTTCCTCTCTTATCTTTGGCTTGCCAATATATATGCACATACATATATACGAGTGGATAACTGATGAAATGACATTAGTAACTTCTATCTTATTCGGATTGCATGGAAAATTATGTAAATGTAAGATCTGGATCCTCAATCTTATCATCTTTTTTAATATATGTTTTTGAGTAGCCAAAAAAAAAAAAACAACTGGGGGTGAAGAAAGATGGGATGGGAGTCAATGTAAAAAAGGCTGTGTTTGGTTGTTGAATACGACGAATAGGAAAACGAGAGATAAGAATATACCTATGGTACAATGGTGGGATTAGCCATCCAATATTGTATCCTGGGTATATTGCGTTTTGTTGAGGCTTAATTGGATTTGATATATATCATATCTTCTTCTACCTCATATTTGGCTTTTGCCAATAAATATGGTTGGATGATTTGTGAAATGACAATACCATTCTTGTTGCCATTTTGTAAACTTTTGTCTTACTTAGATTGAATGTGTTAGTGGTAGAACCATAAAATTTATCTAGGGGTAATTATATTAATTAAAACTCAAAAGATACACTTTTAGTGATCTGTCACGATATAAGATATTTTTGGTTTGAGCAAAAAAGCCCCTAACTTTGAATTTGCATTTGGTTGTGTTATCAGTTCTTGTATTTTGGTTCTGTTTTCTGAACATTGTCTATATCATGTTTAGTAAATTGTTTTCTAAAATTATTTTTGAATAACTTGCTGAAACACACCCTAGTTTTACGAAACAGGAAATAAATATTTGTTGAGTTTGTAAAATCGTTTAAGATGTAAATGTAATTGATATGAAAACAATGGTCTATTTGAAAACAAAAATTTTAAAAATAGTAGCAAACAAAGGTTTAGAAAGTGAAAATTAGAACGATTTTTCTTTAAATGAGTAAAATTATATTTTAGAGTGTGAAAGTGTTTTAATTGTTTTTTACTTCATTTAAATTGTTACATTACATTGACTTTCTTTTAAAAATTAATAGAATTAAAATAGAAAAAATAAATGTTTAGGAATGTTATTGATATTTAAAATAAAGTTGAAGGTATAACATAATTATTTAGCCTATATTAAATATGTATGGATGATTTCAACAATAGTTGCCCATTCAAGTGCGGGTTTAACTATTCTAGATCCAAACCAAGTCAAAGGTGAGAGAGCTTTGAATTCTCAAGGGTGAACTGTCCACAGTAATTAGAGGCATAGATGATAGACCCGAATGTGAAACCGCGTTAATTTAATGAGCTCTTAATTGTAAAAGAGCTTTTGTGTAAATTTTTTTTATGTTCGATTAAAATTTTCCTTACATCCTTTTAAAAAGTAAAATGTTAATCTTTCATAAATTTGTATAAAAAATCTCATTAGAATAATGTGACAATGAAAATTTTAAAAGACGCTATGATGTGTTATGTTTTAAAATAGAAAGTGATTACATTGTAAAAGTATAATTATAAGTTCCTAACCTTGTATTTGTTAGCATTAAAATAATTATAAATATTTTTAATTAATTTACTTTTAATCATAATAAATTTTGTTATACATTTTGTAGGCTTTTGAATAAAAGAGGGAGGAAACTTATATGAAAAGAAAGACAAAAAAAGAAAAGAAGAAGAAAGTGGGTGAGTGGTTGATATGGAAAAAAAGGCAATTGTCATGGAAAGAAGACAAAAAAGAAAATTAAAAATTAAAGAAAGGAGTAATGCATCGTTATAGGGAATGGATGACTTCATCTTGTGAGTATATAAATAGCAACACCAAGACCAAGAAAGAGGAGAGGAGGCAAGAGAGAGAGAGAGAGAGAGAGAGAGAGAGAGAGCTAGGGGAGAGTCCGACCTTTTGGCTGAAGCTTATTTTCTGGGGGTTTATTTCTCTTCCATTTATGTATGTTATTTTGTATTAAACATTATAAAGTTTTTTTCTTTCATGTCTAGATTTTTCAATATTAGTAGCTAGTTTTATTCTTTAAGACAATTAAGAAGATTGCTTAACCGAATTAGGATGATCGATTAAGATTTGTCATTTCAATCCGGATTCATTTAAAAATTTAGTGTTTTTACACACATTCATTATATTGCATACTTGGGCATATACACATATATTTTATTCACGTAATGATTTCGTGTAAGTTTAGACCAGATTAAGTTTAGAAATAGTGTAATTAATACAGGAGTAGTGTAAAAGTAAAGTAGACACTAGTTTACTCTACACTTTTCGAAAATTTGTATATTTTATGCGGGTATTCTATTCGGTATGTTTTTATGTCAACCTTCTGGTGATGACCAAAGACCCTTAATCCTAATTTGGTATGGATCAAGTTATATTCATGAATAATTGATGTTTAGTTCATTTCGAAAACTCAAACTTTTAATTATGTTTGTAATACCTTCTGCTTTGTCAAAACAGTTGGTATATGCAAATCAATGGTGAGGGTTTTCGATTTTAATTGAATAAGTTATTAAGTTAGAACATTTGAAAACATGTACATTTAATTATGCTTGTTACACTTATACCCTGATAAAGCATTGATAAGTGTTTACGAGTCGATGGTGAGGGTTTCATGATTTTAACGCCAAATTCTAGTGATTGATTATTTTGAATATACCCATTCGTTAATTTATGAGGTCTGAGTAGTTAAACGATTGGCAGTTAGTAAACCTGTATTGATCATTTCTAAGCAAGTTAAGTGATTAAATCAATTGAATCTAAGACTATTTTATTTTATTATATTTATGTTAATGTCTAGTTTAGCAACCTCCACCTCAAAACTATAAAAAGATTTTTTTTTGTTTTTCGGTTACATTTGTCATCTAGTTTTAACTACTACACTCGTTCTCTGTGGTTCAACCGTGATTTTACCGGGTTATTTTTATTATGTACTATTTCATCGTACCTACTCTTGGTTGTGTTAAGTGGATCAAGTAAAAATCTATTGTTCAAGCACATCATTTTGTATATAAAATTTTTAGATGTATTTTCTAGTTGTATAACATTATCGTTTAAACTACTATTTTTGTATAACATCACCATGTACTTTCAAAATATAGGCTCTGCTTGGCATAGGCAAGTGTGGCACTTAATTCTCACTCACTATGAACATATATACATCTAAATCCAAATTGCTTATCAAATTGTATAAATTAGGAAAAATTTTATTTTTACCTTTTATGTTTCATGTATATTCATTTTGACCCTCTTAGTTTCAACTCTACTTATTATTGTCCCTTTTATCTGATTTATGCTCTCATTCTAAATATATCCTTTCATACATATTTTCTAATATGCCATTATGCTACTTATTGTAACTCTTTATAATTTTGTTATCTAATTTTAGTATATTAAAATTATTATATGACTTGGACATATTAATGTACCTAGACATAGAGAGAGATAGAGAGAGGGCGCTGGTTTGTAGGCGAAACTGGTGTTGGGTTCAACCGGGTTCCCAACCCATTCTGACCCTAGCGGGGCAGGTTTAGGATGGATGTTATCAGATTCGAATGGATTCGGATAGGGTTCTTGAGCAAGTAATTAAATAGCACTCTAAACGATTAAGAGTACCTTATGTTATGCATCCTTTCTAGCATGATCATGATTATCATGTGTTCTCAGGAGATTGGTTACTTCCACATCGCCCATAATGAAGACTTTAGCTGATTTCAATAGCATTTTTCTTTCAAATCTATTAATTTCTCTTTTTATGCATGGAGGAACTTTGAGATCTTTCTGTGTTGTGTGAGTACAGTTGGAACTTGATAAAGCAAAGGTTTTGCAAATAATTTGATCCAAGCTCATGCAATGAGAGCCTATATATATATATATATATAGCACTTCTAGTGGATCATGAATGTTATAAAGTCTTTTTGATCGAGTTTCGAAAAAATTGGGCCCTAGTCGTCGACCAGCAGCGAATTATCCCCTTTCCACAGTTGTACTGTTTGATTGGCGTTGCAGTATCTAATTCAAAGCAAGGATCATGGAGAAAAAGTTTAATTTCTTAGCTCATGTTGACTGGGATTCAGCTGGCCTTTTTTTGAGTATAAGATTTCAATATTTAGCTTATTTGATAAAATGTTTCTGTGATATTTGAATTGTAAATGAATGCAGTTTCTTGATCTTGATGAGACATGACTTTAAAATGTTTTTGTTCTTTACTTTCTTAACTTTTGTTGTATCAATTTGAATACAGATGTGGAGATTAGGACATAAGGTTTGAAGCTGAACCTTTTAGTCTTGCCAGGCCAAAACAGGATTAGCATAGTTCATTTTTCCTTGTGTAATTCATATTGATGTCGTTTTTGTCCACAGCCCACCTTGCTTCTTTCTTTCTGTTTTTTTTTTTGGTTCCTTTTAGTTTTAACTATAACCTTTGAATTTCCCTGCAGCTGTGATTTAGCTAATGAAGTATGTTATGGGAATGCAAACCAAGAATGATTGGATAGGATTTCCGATAGCCGCCACTGAGGATCTTCAAGAACATCGTGACACTCAACTAAATGTATTCTTAGCAATTAGTCGAAAGATGGGATCTACCAAATGGGCCAATGAGATGGCAAATAAGAGATTACAAGGGCTATGACGAATAGTAGGCCAATAGCGATGTAACTTGATGCAATCAAAATTAGCCAGAGCATGTCCTAAGGATGCCAACCCATTAACCAGTAAGAAAGAAGAAGAGAAAGGACTGGGAGACCTTACGAAATAGGGTGACATAACCTGTTCAATGCAGGTCGGGGTATATGCTTTTGCATGACTTGAGTTATTGATACTTCACTATATAAAATTGGACTATTGCTCTTTTGGTACAATGTATGAGCAATCAATTTTTGTGATTTTAAAATTTGGTGCTTTTAGAACTACTTGATGCTATGTTATTTTGAATAGAAATGAGATAATGAATAGTGCTTCTGCTGTGTTGTGGTCTAATTGATAAGAGTTGAGTCAGATTTGTGAAAACAAAAAGACAACCTGTTTATATTTACGTATTAAATCGTAATTCAGCAATGGCTAGAATTGCATTCATGCATTGTTTTATTTTATTTGGCGCAACCCTATCCACCTTTCCGATGACGAGAAATAAGAAGCAGCAATTTGATATGCATTTTGTATTTGATTTGCAAAACTATAGATTGAACCCAAGTTACAGAAAAGATGTAGGGGAAGGCTTAAGGATATTTGCACTAAATTAAATTACTTACTCAGGTTTAATAAATGGGTTAGGTTGTAAAAAGCTAACTTAAATTTAAAAAACAAATCCATTTTTTCTTAATTGGAAAGACTGCCTCTACTAGTTAACACAAAAGACTTCAAACGTCATTTTCAATAATAGTTCCCTAATGAAATGTGAAGGAAGTCGAATTTGAAGGCGACAGATACTAACATGATAATGAAAGCCTTGAAAGACATCGAAAGCTCTACGACGAGATGTTCAAAATGAAACCCATCTGGTAATTTTTAAATAAAACACTATATGAAAAGAAGCTATTTGCTACCCGCAGTTTGTGACGACTCCCCTGCCGTCACAAAAACCATTATTTGTGATGACATGGTTCTCGATGCAAAAAAAATATCTTATGTGATGCTGTATGCCACGGCAGTCATGCGGTTGCTAAAACTGTATCAAAACGACATCGTTTTAGAGTACCTTTAATGATACGACGTCGTTTGGATCCTAAACGACGTACTTTTGTTCACAAAATTGATTGCCCTTTTTCGTTCTAAACGAATAAACGCTAGGATTATCCCTGCTGCCTCACAGCCCTCCCTCTCCCTCTCGGCACTAACCATCGACGACTGGAGTACCATCGTCCCCATCGCCGACTATTCTTTCTTTCGAAGACTCCAGTCCCATCGCCGACTGGAGTACTTCCATCGCCGACCAGTCCCATCGATGACTCCAGCCCCATTGCCGACTGGAGTCCTGACCAATCTCCGTCACGAGGTAATCTTCTCTTTCTCTGGTTCTCTCTCTCTCTCTCTGGGAGCATATTCTTGACTTGTAGCCTTTCACTTTGTGGGGAAATGTTTATGCAGTAAGTAGAAATCTTCCAAATTGATTTTTTTGAAAGTATCCTTTGGTGGAGTAGCTGGAGTTGTGACGGTGAGGGTGATGGCGGGCTGTAGGGGAAGGGAAAGGGTAAGGAGGGGGCGACGGGTGGTGATGGGGGAGAGGTTGGGTGTGGCGGCAGTGTTTATGTTTTGTTGCTGGCCATGTGTTTGAAAAAATATCTGAGAAAAAAACATTTCATGAAGGTGACTCTTAGCACCATTTTTACTGCCGGGAGAGGTGAGGGACGAACCTTCGTTGAATGTGAGACCTACAGGTTTAGGGGACACTCGTTGGCTGATCCCGATGAGCTTCGTGACCCTGGGGCATAAATTGAATTTATTGTCCTTCTTTTGAGTATATTTCTGCTGTTGTTCCATTAGTTTTTGAACATTTTGTTACTTGAATTGTTTAGCTGTTAAATCTACATGCGATTTTTCTTCTGTCCTTTGAATATGGTGTTTTCATATTAGTATATTAGTGTTCTGGAACCTTTGTGATTTCAAATTCTGTACTTTAATTTGATCGTATCTAACTTTTACACGTAATGGGATTATTTCCCATGGAGATTTTGAACTTCATATTTGAGGATTGAGCTCTGAATCTTGCCGTTCAGGTGTAGTAGCCTTGAACTTATTCTAGTTCTATTTACGATGAAGTACGATTTTTTCATTTAATAAAATTTTTTTCCCTTTCTATCACATGTATTGCAATGCAATAGGCATGGTAATGGTTTCTTTATTTGTTTTTTTTAAATAATAAGTAATTATGATTTTAGGTATTAACTTGCAAACTACTGAGATGTGTTGATAACTTTTTTGCAAGATTAACAAATAACTTCACCCGAATAGTTTGAGAATGATGGCAATTGCTCGAGTATACTATATAATGTTCATTCAAGTCATATGCAGGTTAGGTTTGTACTCTGGTCTCTATATTTCTCAGAATTAATGTCATTTTAAGGTCTTAGACATCTTTTTAAGTGTTTGGTATGTTGGTCTTTCCTTAGTTTTTCAATAAAAAGAATGTTGTAGGACTCGTACTAGAATATTTACATGACTTGGATAACTCTGTTATTCAAGTTAAGGATAGGCGCAGAACATTGTTTTCCTTTTGCTTTTGTGATAAAATATTGTTTGATCGCTTCAGTTGCGCACATATAAAGTTGCCTTAGGCAAAATCATTCTCGTTCTGTACTCAATTACCGTGAATTTATTGAACCTTTTCAATATTTTGTTTTTCCTTCCTGCCAAATCATATATCAGGATTCTAATCTTTTGACCTTGTCATGTCCTTCATATACATCAATATTTATTAGAACGTGCCTCTTTGTGGTTTTTCAATGCATGTTCAATTCTTTAAATAGTGAAAACTGTCCATAACTTCAAGTATATTGAGGAACCAATGTCATGAGACGGATTTCAGTTGGACACCTTCAACAATTGAGGAAAGTAAAATCGTCGGTGGTTTTAAATTTCTTGTTGTGACACAGGTGCAAAAACATTAAGATAAATAGTTGGAAGCACCTTGGACCTGCATTCCCATTTTTTATGAGTTCATGCATTCCCAATTTAATGGGGGACTGAGCATTTGTGAAGGATTATGCCCATTACAGGTCCAATGGTGGCTCCTAGTATAAATTGGAGTCTTAGGAGGATTTAGTTACTGAGTTAATGGAGTCTTAAGGAAGTATTTTTGGGGTTGTTTTGTCTCATTTTGTTTTTGTCATTACCGTCAAGTGGCCCTCCCTTTCAATTTTCTTTTTAGCCTTGTTGAGCCTTGTGATTGCCATATGCTTGAACCTTTGCTTGATGAAGGCAAATATTTGGTCTCTAGGGATAACCGCAATTGAAATGGCAAAAGAGGAACCTCCACTTGTAGATCTCCACCCAATGAGATTTCTTTTCATTATGCCTTGGGAAAATCCACCACAGGTTTGTTTCTATTATTTGTTCTTTCTCTTTTTGTTTCCGCCACCCTGCACCCTCCTCTTTCTTTCAGTAGGTTATTTAATACAATTTTGACTGTGTTTAATTTTTCCAATTAAAGTGAGTGTCATTTAGCTTTTCTTGTGCAGCTAGATGAGCATTTTTCTCGTCCTATGAAAGAATTTGTTTCACTGTGTTTAAAGAAGGTGCCTGCTTAGGTAGATACTTATGCCCTCCAAATTCCTGCCCTTTTATTTTGTCTTTCTCAGTGTGAAAATTCTATGGTCTGGATTATGGGGAAACTGATCTGACATGTACCATATTGGATATTGTTGGGAAGAATAGTACTACTATTCCATCTAGTTTAGTTTTCTGTAGCAAATCCTAAGTAGTGTTGTAGTGCTGTCGGGTTCTAAAACAGCACGGTTTTGAGCAAATCCTAAGTGTTGAAAAAACCACGTTTTTTTAGCCGTTTTAGCACTAAAACTCCAAAATAGCCTCGAAAGTTCATCAAATTAACACTAAAATAAATGTCTGTGTGTACGCCAACTTCATTTTGTCCAATTTTAGCTTTAAATTTGCACAAGACACAGAAAATATAAAAAAATACCAAAATTATATTGAAAATGATAAATAATATATAAATAAGTACTAACAATGGCTTATAATTAGATACTTTGATTGTATTTTTTATAGTACAATCAATACATTGGGGTTTTTTGAAACATTGACAGGGCCCTTAGTTTAGCTATGTCAAGGGGTCCGATCAAAGGCAAACGGAGGGCCCTTAGTTTAGCTATGTCAAGGGGTCCGATCAAAGGCAAACGGACGAAACCCAGAATTTTGCCGAGGGGGGGTCATAGAAAATCAAGATAAAATTTTTTAATTTTTTTGAGGGGTTAAGATAAAAATTCGTAAATTTTAGAAGATCAAGGTAAAATTTTTTTAAATCTTATTGAGAGGATGAAGCAAAGATTTTTTAATTTTGGGAAGGTGTAGGTGAAAAATTTTCAATTTTGTTGGGGCTAAGGAAAAAATTCTTGAATTTTAGAATGTAAAAAGACAAAATTTTAAAATTTTGGTGGGGCCAATATATCCTCTTAGTGTAAAAATACTCAAAATCAATAGGAGTTATTTGAAATTTGTCAAAGTAGGGGGCCATGGTCTCCCATTGTCCAAGAGTAGTTCTGTCCTAGAAGGCAAGGCATGCACGCCGGATCTAAGTTATTCACGAGAAATAAACTCTTGTGACTTGACCCTGAAAGGTATCCATCCTTTCTAGTTCCATTTTCAGTTAAAAGGTTTGAATTCTAAGTATCTGCTAGTGATAAAAGTTTAGTATTGGCAGCAATTTAGCCTACACTACAAGAAAAGAGGGCATTTGCGACGGAATATTTGCGACGGCTGCCTTTGCCGTTGCAAAAGCTCTGTTATTCGTGACGGTAATGTTACCGACGCAAAAATATTATTTACGACAGTACTATTTGTGACGGCAAAATTGTCGTCGAAAAAAAGTATAAAACGACGTCGTTTGGTCTAATTAAATCCGACACCTTTTATGCGACGATGTATTTGCGACGGGGTGGTGCCGTCGCAAATAATATTTAATGAAACTACATAGTTTGATTTCCAAAATGATTTTCCCCCTTTTTTTTCTTCTCTTTCCCTTTGTGTTTTTTCTCTTTCCCTCTGCCAATGCCTAAAATCAACTTAGCAAAAAAAAAAAAAGCCCTAGAGTCGATGATTCCCCCTTCTTCCCTCTTCCCTTTGTAAAATCACCAACGTCAGCAAAAGCCCTGCTTCGTCGCTCCATCGCGCTACTCCGGCCAGCTACTACCGCTGAATCTTTGGGTTTCGATCGATCAGCCATTGCCGCTGAATCGATCTCTGCTCCTCTGCCGCTCTGGTAAGCTGCCTGCTCTCTCTCTCTCTCTCTCGCTAAATTTTTGGGTTTGGATCGATCAGCCATTGCCATCTTCCATCGCCTCAACGCCGACGTTGCCAAGTTATTTGCGGCATCCATCACTCGCTGGTTGCCGCCTCACACATCCACCGCCTCACACTTCCACCGCTGCAATCAGTGTATATAAATGGGCATATGTGAACATTTCGATTCGTTCGGATCGGAAGAGGTGGACGAGCAGCCTTCAAAGGTATTCTGATTGCTTTTCGTTAATATGATGTTTTAATGTTGCTACAAGCTTGTTATTGTTAATTGTGTCTGATTAATCAAGCATCTTGGCTCTAGCAGTACTTCCAAATTCTTGCAATTTAAACATCACTGCCTTTCTTTTAAGTCATCAACATTTTAGCATAAGACATCTTTAACTCAAGAAGCATTCGTGCATCTTCTCCTTGTATCTTATTTTATTTAATTACCCCTCAAATGATTGAAGAAATAGAGGATGATATATTTTATAAATTCTTGTGTATCCATTCAGCTTAACTTGCTTGTTATTATTTGACACCAGAACTACTGCTCTGTGTTTCTATACCAATTAGCAGTTTGAATCACCGCTATTCAACACTTTTTAAGTATTGGGATAGGATTACTAAGCCTTGTCCCAACTAATTATTATTGATTGCTTAAATTTAGCAGCTGCCCCTCCCCTTGCATTTGGCTCTATCTAATGTCACATAATTCACATATTTCTACCTTTGTTTCAGGGCAGTACCTGATAGCTGCATTTTCTCAATTGGTGTTTAATGTTGAATAATTACTTGCACCATTTTTTTTTTAAAGATGTGTTTAATCATGAGAATCGATCAAATTGCTTGTTGTTTGATATAGAAGGAATGGATATAAAGCTTCATATTTTGATTACTTTAGAGGACATACATAGAAGAATTATGATGTGTGTGACTATGATGATGGTGCTGTCAGCAAAAATTGTATACTGATTTTATACACCTGGGACATGAGGGAAAAGGGTGAAGTCTTGATGAATTATCTCTCCTTAAATTAAGTTGGTTATGTTGTAGTAGCTTTGGGTATCAGTAGGGGAAGTGACATCAAGTTTTTTAAGTCATTGAAGGCTGAAACTAATAATTTCGTAATTGGATTCTTTCAGTTTCAGGAACAAAAGCAATATAACTTGCAATCTGCATGATTGGTAATTAATTTTCATTGAGAAAACATTTTCACATTCTTTGGGGAGCATATCTTTATCCAGAGTTATTTGCAACATGTCATTTATGTGGTAGTGCATAGTTTCTCAGTAATGAAGAATCATGTAGCTTTCATATGGCATTACTTTCTGTGTTTTAACTGGCCCAATCCTAGAAAAACTTTGGCTGAATTTGATAGTTTGAATCCAACTGTTAGTTTTATTTTGTTTATGTTCTAAAAACAAATAATGGAATTTAGTTGGCATGATAAGGAAGACATGGCTTGTGATGAATTTGAGCTTGGATGAGACAAGTTTGCTGATAGATGCAGAGGAAAATTAAATTATCATTATAGTTGGATATTATTCAGTATATAGAGGAATTTAGTTGAAAATGGATAATTAGAACTTCCAGGTTGAATTATTTTCCAGCATTCATAGAACTCTGTAAATTAATCTTGCCTCACTTCTTGGCTTTGATCTGAATTTTTGTCTTATGGGAAAATGTTTTTTCTCTTTTGTTTACATTAGTGGTTCTTTCAAGAAATTTGAACTTAGGTCTCTTGTATCTATACTAAAAATTCTATTGAGTTCCTAAATTAGCAATCATTTCCAAGTACAACTAATTGCTAAGCAATTCACTAATTTCTTGAATTACAAGGTGTATTAATGGACTCATAAAAAAAAAAGAAGAAGAATATTCAGCCTGCCCTAAGCTATATGCCCCGCCAAATGCAATGGGTAAATTTTATGGTATGCAGTTTAGATTCCATTAAATGTAGTTCTTCAAGATGTTTTGAGTTTTTCTGGTTTGTTTTAGATGCTTAGAATTGTGCATAATGACCCTAATGGGTATGCTCTGTCTAATATTTAGATAGGATATGACTGTTCATGATATTTTAGATAGCATTTGATGACACTAATGGGTATGCTCTGAGAATTTGACTGTTCATGCTTAGAATTGTGTATAATGACCCTAATGGGTATGCTCTGAGAATGGTAGAATTTGGATCATCAGCTAGTATACTAATTATTGATATCTTCAGACTCTAAACCATTGATTTTAGCTTATGAACTTTGTTAGGGAAAATTGAATCCAAAGCAAAGCCAGCTGCAAGTAAGGGTAAAGCTGTTAAAACTGGATCTTCTGATAAGGCAAAGGTGACTGTTGTGGAGCCAAAAGAGAGATGATAGAGTCCGATGAAGATGAGGATGAATCAGATGAAGATGAGGTAACTTAGACATGCTTTGATTTAATGCTTATTTCTGTGATTCTCACATAACTAGCACAAATTATGCGATCATTATTTACAAAATGACAATTAATTGCTTTTAATGAACTTTTTTCCACTTAAAATATTATCAGGAAACCTTTAGCAGTAGCAATTTGTAGGAAGTTGTGTCTTTCTTATCTTTGTTTTCCTAGCGTTTAAGAATATTGGTGTTCTAGTTTGAGAGATGTAACACTTTTTTATCTATTTTTTCCTTAGCTTTTTTGAGAATAACGTGTTTTTCGAGCCGTTTGGGTACTAAAACCTCCAAATTAGCTTGGACCTCCGTCAAACTCGACACATAGTAAGATTTAGGCACGGGTGACGTGTGGGAACGAACGGCACGGTCGCCGGAGTCCCGGTTTGAGAGATGTAACACTTTTTTCTTCTCTTTTCCTTAGTTTTTTTAAAAATATTGAATTTTGAGAGTTGTTTGGGTACGAAAACCCTGAAATCAGCTCGAAACTCCGTCAAATTTGACACATAGTAAGATTTAGGCACGAGTCACATGTAGGAATGAATGGCATGGTTGCCGGAGTCCCGGTTTGAGAGATTTAATATTTTTTCCCTCTCTTTACTTTAGCTTTTTTTAGAATAACGTGTTTTTCGAGCCGTGTGGGTGCTAAAACCCCCAAACGAGCTCGGAACTCCGTCGAACTTGACACGTAGTAAGAATTAGGCACAAGTGACTTGTGGGAATGAACGGCACGGTTGCCGGAGTCCCGGTTTGAGAGATGTAACACTTTTTTCTTCTCTTTTTCTTAGCTTTTTTAAAAATATCGAATTTTTCAAGCCATTTAGGTACGAAAACCCCCAAATCAGCTCGGAATTCCGTCAAACTCGACATGTAGTAAGATTTAGGCACAAGTGACATGTGGGAACGAACGGCATAGTTGCCGGAGTCCCGGTTTGAGAGATGTAACACTTGTTTCTTCTCTTTTTCTTAGCTTTTTTAAAAATATTGAATTTTTCAAGCCGTTTGGGTACGAAAACCCCCAAATCAGCTCGGAATTCCGTCAAACTCGACACGTAGTAAAATTTAGGCACAAGTGACGTGTAGGAACGAATGGTATGGTCGCTGGAGCCCCGGTTTGAGAGATGTAACACTTTTTTTTTATTTTTTCCTTGGCTTTTTTTATAATAACGTGTTTTTCGAGCCGTGTGGGTACTAAAACCCCCAAACGAGCTCGGAACTCCGTCAAACTTGACACTTAGTAAGATTTAGGCACGAGTGACTTGTGGGAATGAACCGCACGGACGCCGGAATTCCGGTTTGAGAGATGTAACACTTTTTTCTTCTTTTTTTCTTAGCTTTTTTAAAAATATTGAATTTTTCAAGCCGTTTGGGTACGAAAACCCCCAAATCAGCTCGGAATTCCGTCAAACTCGACACGTAGTAAGATTTAGGCACAAGTGACGTGTGGAAACAGACGGTATGGTCGTTGGAGTCCCGGTTTGAGAGATGTAACACTTTTTTTCTATTTTTTCCTTAGCTTTTTCTAGAATAACGTGTTTTTCTAGCCATTTAGGTATTTAAACCTCCAAACCAGCTCGGGATTCCATCGAACTGCACACTTGGGAAGGTTTAGGCACGAGTGACGTGTGGGAACAAACGGCACGGTTGTTGGAGTCCCGGTTTGTGAGATGTAACACTTTTTTTTTCTCTCTTTTCCTTAGTTTTTTTAAAATAACCGTTTTGCGTAATTGTATTAATTATGTATAAGTTTTTTGAATTTCTGATTTAAAAATATTGTATTTATTATTGTAGGATGGAGTAAAGGTTTATTTACTTTATTTTGGTCTTCCGAAACTCGAATTAGCAGGAGTTCTTATTAGCACAAATCCATTGACAGAAATTGATGGAGAACCATTGGGTCCAAATTACTACAAAGTTTTTATTCAAAATGCTCGAAAACTTAACGCTTTATTAGAACGACCTCGCAAAGACATTACAACTATTGGAGAATTTGTCGGCCAACATGTAGCTTGGCTTTCTTGTGATGTAAATTACATTTTTATTTCAATAAGCCCATATATTACATGCATATTTATTAATTTTATTTATTGTGTCATTATCATATATCTAATATTTTTTTGTTTTATTCTTTTCAGGTTATTTATAAAGAATAGGTTGATGGTCTTTTTGTATTAGCTTATGTTATAATAGACTAAAAACTCTCTTTTGTTGTATGAATTTTTCATTTAGGTCGTTCTTTTTGTGAGAGATTATGTATGTACTTTGGTTTTGTTTTGGATTTTAGTGGAAGACAATATTGTTTGTTGTTTGGATATGTATATTAAAATGAAATATTAATTTTGTTAAGTATTTATTTAAGCATCTTGGTTTTAGTGAATGTTTGAATTTGGTAGGTTTGATCATATTAAATGTTCACTTTATCAGGGTTAATTATAAATTACAGAAATCATTCCTAATATGGAGCAAATTTTTTTTTTTTGAAAAGTAATTGCGACGGAAGGAGACCGTTGCAAATACTTCAGCAATTTTAAATTATTTATTTTGCAATAATATTTGCGACGGCAAAAACCGTCGCAAATACTTGATATGATTTAAATAAAAAAAATTTTAATTACTATTTGCGACGGCAGGAACCGTCGCAAAAAGGGGGTCGGTTTTATTACATTAGCGACGGTAATATATCCGTCGCAACAAATCTTATTTGCAACGGCAATTTAAACCGTCGCAAATAAAATTGTTCCGTCGTACACTTTTTACGACGGGTAACATGCCGTCGCAAATAGTCACCATGCCGTCGCAGAGCCGTCGCAAAAAGTATTTGCGACCCCACCATTTGTGTCGTCTCAAATGCCGTCGCTCAACCGTCGCAAATAAGTATTTGGGACGGCATTTTGAGTATTTGCGACGGCAGTGAGCCGTCGCAAATAGTGCCTTTTCTTGTCGTGCTAGTTGATAATTCAATCCATGGCTTGTGAGACTTTCTTCCAGCCTTGTCAAATTCATGAAGTGTTCATCAATACACCTCTGCGAGAAAGTAACATTTTGCTTTGGCTTGAAATGGCAATGGATACTGACCAAGTTCCATTGGTGCAGCATTTCGGGCAGACTACGTACATCACAAAATGGATTTAAATCTGTGTGATTAATTTCATCAAGCAACAATAAGAAAGCACTCATTACATAACAGAACTCTATTTACAAATTTCAGCACAAGCTTCTAATTTGTGATTTTTTCCTATTTTTGGTATTGGAGAATTGATCATATAACCCTCTGTACAGTGGCAGAGCTAAAAAATTCAATAAGGAGGCAACCATTAATCATAATCAAGAATTTTTGTTTTTGATCGACAATAGGACACTTCAGTAGAGTATATTTATATATATACAATATATAAACTTATATACATAACATGCAAATGGGTCTTTAAAGTAAAATAACTATTAAGGAGGGGGCATTTATAAATTTCAAGGGAAAAGTAAAACATATTTCTAAGATTATAGGTAAATTAGAATTTTTAAAAATTTGAGGGGACATTATAATTTTTTGAGGAGAAATTGAAAAATAATTTTTAAACTACCAATGAAATATAATTTCAAAAATTTTGAGGGGGAGAGTTACCCCCTCTAGATATGAGCTGACTCAGCCCTTGCCTCTATATAGAAGAATGTTAATCACTTAGCAAAAAAAAAAATAGAATGGTAAATCAAGATTTACGTTACCAACCTCAAATAGTTGGTATAAAACATTGAGTTGAGTTGATCTGAAAAAAATAGTGGATCAAGACTAAAGTTGACCAATTAAGAAGATAGATCAATGAGCAGGGGAGCGAGACTAGCCAACGATTAACTAATCTTGTTGACAGATCTGATCCACTTATTTATAAAATTTGAAATCCTAATCTCCCTTTTTGTTGTTTTTGTTTTTGAGAACAAGCAAGAAACGGAAGATATCCCCAATCCCAATTTTATGTGACCAATCATAACTGGAACTCAAATTTCAAAAAAAGTGATGACGAGTGCACTCTGGCATGCTGTGTGTTCATCCAGCTTCATTGCTTAGAACGTTTTATTATTGTTCTTGTGCTGATAAAATTATAAGGTTCGTTTGATATAGTTTTCTTTTTTTTTTTTTTAAAAACTTCAATGAAAAAAGTTAAAAAAAAAAAAGTTGTACCAAACGAACTCATAATATTGAACTGTCACCAGGGCCACGATGTGATGTATATAACACAGAAAATATGTTAACATGAGATGTATTGTACCAGGCAAGGAATTTATAATAATAATAATAATAATAATAATAATAAATATCCAAAGATTATAGACTAATCTACATGTGAATATGTCAAGCTCGATCACCTTTGATGGACTTTAAGTAACATTTACATCAGGAGCAAGAGATTGAAAGACGGGGAAAAGGCAACCTATTAGTGAGGAAGTTGTAAGATCTTAGTTTTTATTGGCTAAATCCGTGAGTTAAAACTTGTAATAGCTTTAGATGTTTATGTTGTTAGGGATGACAATTCAAACAAATGCTAAGGAGTGTTTGGAATGCCCGAAGAAGCTTCAAAGAATGAAAAAATCATCACAACAGGTTGGTGCTTCGTTAAAGTTACCTTGGCGCTACTTCAAGGTGCATGGAAGAAAAACAGTCGTTGAAGCTACCTTGACAATCCCTTGAAGTTGCTGCAAAGGAGAGACAGCAATTGGCGCTGCCTTGAAGCTCCCTTGGCACCGCGGCTTCAGTTGGCAAGAAGGATTCTCATAAGGGACAGCCGTTGAAGCTCCCTTAGTGCTCTCTTGAAGCCGTGGCCACCACCAGAAAAATTTATTTGGAAACTTCCCTATTCAGTTAGGATTCTCTTTCAACTCTTATATAAAGTAAAGTACGATTCCTTCTTATATAAAGTAAAGTACGATTCCTAAAAGGTAGAGAGAGTTTTAGAGAGTTTGAAATACATTCTAAAAGATCTTTTGAGAGTTTCTATGAAACCCTAGCCGCTAATGGTGCCTTCTTAACAAAGAAGAAGAACTTCAAATCTTCAAAGGTTCGAAAAGCTCGTATTGGCGATTCATCAAGATATCGATTCACGGCGTGAGTTCGTTGTTGTTCAAGCATAGGAGAGCAGTGAATTACAGGTATGCAAGCAAGATTCAACTTCAATTAGATTCTTGGGATTCGGATTGGTACAGTTGTAAATGTTCTTGCGAATTGTTCGATTGATTTTAGTGTTTGGAACTTGGGCTGGATTAGGTCCCGTGGTTTTTTTTCGTTTTGAGTTTTTACAAAAAAAAAAATCGTGTGTCTATAGTATGATTGTTTTACTTTTCATGCATGCGATTTTAATTAGAGTGTGGTTGATTAGTTTAAATAATTCAAGAATATCTCCGCGTGATCGTAAATTCAAGTAGTTCAAAATTTTCAATTGGTATCAAAGCAGGACACTTAAAAATATTTTTATTTTCAAAGAGTGAGGTCTTGATCATCTGAGTACATGGATTTACTACGCGAGGGCGACTCTACCACTAGGCCTTCATTGTTTGATAGAACTAATTATGCCCACTGGACAGTTCGCATGAGAGTTTTTCTTAAATCTATCGATGAGCGAGTTTGGTAGGTTAGCGGAAATTAGCTTTAGAAGTTTGTAAGGAACCCACTAAGTCTTCTAATTTCATGGAGTCAACATCCAAACTTTCTTCTATTGCTGTAACCTTGGTTTTAAATTTCTCCTGTAAGGATCTCAAGATTTTTTGAACAATTTTAAATGGAGAGATTTGTTCACCAAGATTAAAACTTAAGTTGACAAGATCACTAAGTTTAAAATAAAACTGATCAAAATATTCATCGTCTTCTATTCTCAAGCTTTCAAAGGCAATAGTCAATTGCTGAAGTTTGACGATTTTTATAGTAGTTGTACCCTCATGAGTAATCTATAAAATATCTCATACCTCTTTAGTGATTTCACAGTTTGAGATTTGTCAAAAGTCCTCAGCTGTGACATTGTTATAGATGGCATTCATTGCTTTACTGTTCCACCCACGAGTATCAAAATCGATTTTGTCCCACAACATGGTAGATTTTAAAATTGTTGTTGTACCAGTTGTAACTGTGGGTGAAGTCTAGCAATTAACAACAATAAGCCAAATACGTTCATCGATTGACTTAAGGAAAGCTCTCATCTTTAATTTCCAGTAGGGGTAGTTCGTTCTATCAAGTAATGGAGGTCTAATAATAGAACTACCTTCCTTAGACCAATCTGTAGAACTAGGTTATCAGGATCTCACTATTTTAAAAATCAAAATATTTGAGTGTCTCACTCTGATACCAATTGAAAAACTTAGTCTTTGTCTATGTTTTGTCTAAGAGACTTATTACTATAATATTAGGTCAAGATGTAATGGTTATGAACAATATTGTACAATCCAAGACAAAATAGAGAACAAACCATTCAGTCAAGAAAACATCAGTCTTTTGCTGTGGAAATCCTTAAATGGGAGAAAAATTGCGTGTCTCCTTTGCCGGTCAAAAATTATACACTATAACTTACAATTTAGACGGTCACAAGACTCTTTACAATCAAACCTATTAACTTCTTGATTTAATGATTGTTTGGATCTTGCTCGTATTCATGATTCACCGTCTCCGTGCTTGACCACCGTTCAGATTCCCTCAGAACGGATTATTGCCTTGAACTCCTCCAAGACAAACGATCTCTTCAATTGGGTTGAAAAAGATTGTTACTAAGACATGTTTCTAAGCTTTTGGAAGGTGAAAAAAACTTCTCTCAAAGTGTTTTTAATTGTAGCAGCTCAGATTATGGTCTGTGGAAGTGTTCTGGGCCTTAAATAGATGCAAAAATTATAGCGGTACGAATATCGAGAATTCAAATTTTGCGCTCAATCCTCAGATTTTGATTTTGCATGTTTATTATTTTTTTCGATCGATATCCCGCGACATCCCGCGAAGTCCTGCCTATTTTGCATACTTACTTTTTTTGTCCTTGATATCCTGCAACATCTCTCGAGGATCCCGCGAAGTCCTGCCTATTTTGCATGCTCACTGTTTTTTCCATCGACATCCTGCAACATCCTGCGAGATCCCTCGAGACCTGTTAAAATTCATCGATGTCTCTCGAAGTCTATATATCTGCCCAAGATGTATCATTACAAGTTTCTCTTAGCACGAGTTTGCATGAATAAGTTTTAAATCCGTTCCGAATGCTTGTAATTAATATCTCAATTTCTCAAATTACATTAAATAAGACTTGACACAAAATTTAGCCAATTATATAACCTTAAATATATTTATTTTCAGAATTATAAGTTGTACCCGGAATTTACATTTGAATCTACATCTCTACTCTTGATAATTTTCTTCCCTAGTTCTTTCAAAAAGGATGCCCGTGATATAATTAATGGAAACAGTTAGCAATTAGATGTTTTCTTCCGTAAATTAAGTAGACTCCACCAATGTCAACTTGTTCTTTTTCGTCCCCAATACGATTATAATGCCCTAACCACCAACTACATCTCTATTCTAGAAGAAAATATAATAAGAAAGTAAATAGTAACAATCACAAATAAAACCACAATTATATAGTTTTAGACGAGTGGCAGTTCTTCAACCATCCCGTTCAGTGTTCACCTTGTGCAATTATGCAGTTATTCTAATTAGCAAAGATGTGGAAAGACTTAATTTTGATGGGTCATACACAAGTGAGCATGAAAATTTCTGAAAAATTCAATCACCTTTGAACTAAATTGTATTTAGTGAAATCACAGTCAATGAAGCATGAAGCAGTATAACACAGTCAATTACACTTTGTCTTGATTATCTAAAAGTTCGAAGGCATATTCCCATGTGTGAAGATTAATTTGTCATCATAATGGCTTTTGTCAACCATGCAGTCATATGTACATCAATTGCATAACGAGATGTTAGCATCATAATTTCAACCAAAAAAAAAAGAAAGTAGATATATTCTTTTTTAACAACATCAATTAGAAGTTGTTAGATTCAGGTATTTAGTTTGACCTCTTACTAATCGAAAAATACGAATTTGAAAAGATCTGCTTGGAAGGTCGATTAAGGCATGCCTTGTGTGATTATAATATTTCTATAAAATGCATACCAAAATCTTGGACGCCTCTGTGGCTTTTCTTTAGTCAGCATATTGTCCTGATGAGGAGAACAGTTGAATAGGTAAACGTAGGCTCAATTATCTTGACAAATATTTTTTTTTTCTGTTCACTGCTTAAACAAAATATTGCCATAAAGGCACTTTCCTGTCAAATATTTGCCAATAAACTTGATTATATTAGCAGTTTCCTGAGAGAGAGAGACAGAGAGAGAGAGAGAGAGATTGGTTAGAATTTTGTTGAAAATCACAAGTTCTTATTTTTTTATAGATTGGTTAGACTTGTTTTTATCTTTTTGGTTTCTATTGCAACTATTAAACATAAATTTTTAGTTATGAATATAGCTAAAACAAAACCTCATAATAAGATGGAAAATGATTTAAGATTGAATTGATTTTTTTTTTTGGTATATTAGTGTTGCTTGCAATATTAGGTAATTATAATTTTTTTATAGACCTATTCTTGGGCCCTTAAAAAGAATTCCTGGCTTTGTACCTGGTGGTTGACATGTCAGTATGTGGAAGCATTACTTACCTCTGTTCTCCTACAAGTTCTCCACTTGTAATGGATCAAAGGCACAATGCAGTCTCAGATTCCAAGCTCCTCCCTTTAACTTATTTCTCGTACTGTTTCTGGTCGACCAGTAGCCTTGAAGAAGATGCATTCTGGCCTCTTTGCTGCAGACATATTCACAATATTTGCTGACAATATTTCTCTGCAACTGTGATTCAGATAGGGCAAACTTGAGATTGAATCTACAACATGGGTTCAATCTGTTTGTTGTACCAAGAAATCAAGGCAAGTTCCTGCAAGACTAGGCATCCTCTATGACATATTTATACAGTTTTTCAAAACTTCAAAATTGGAAAGAAAGAAGTTTGAATATGATTGCTTCACACGTTTACGCGTTAATAAAGACTTGAAAATGTCGTACCAATAATTTATGTAATGCCTATACTATACATGTGATTGGCATGAGAGAAAACCCCTCTTATAAGATAGAAAAGGTTAAGATCATTAAGGCAGAGTCCCCTTAGTTTGCTGCATCACGGGCCACGGCTCTCCTCTCAAGAACAAGGCCAGTAACTTAAAATGACAACTATGAAAATACCTCTTATTTCTCACACTCACCTAGTCTTGACAGTAAAGTAAAATTAAATTTTGTCAGCGATTGTTGAAATCAGCACAAGAAAAGTATGAACCCGGAGCAAGAAAAAAAAAAAAATTGGGTCTACAAGTTAGCCTGTAAGTTGTAATCCCCAGTCACACCTCCAAGATAATTCCTCCCAAAACCAATGCGAATATGGGTTAATACAACACAATAGAGTAATTCGTTTTCTTGCTCTCAACCCATCGAATTTTTTTTTTTTTTTTTGTGTAAATGGTCATTTTAGTTAGAATCAGTTGATTATGGTCATCGCCATACCATTTTTCCCCACCTGAACATTGATTGCTCAGGCGGCACGCAAGTAGCAATAACAAATATGAGGGCAGCTGCGAGTATGCTCTGAAATTTCGTGGGAACTTTGAGCTCTCAAGAAGTCATAACATATTGTTTTGAATTTAATTAGCTTCACTATTATATTAATTTGTCTATTTCACAAATCAACTGCGAAATTTCAGAATATAAGATAACAAGTATACTCTGAAATTTCATAATAGCTTTTAAGTTTCCAAGAAGTCATGACATGTTGGAAATATCATTAGCTTCGCTGGCATATTTGTCTATAGACTCTGCTGCAAACTATCTGCGAAATTTCAGAGTATAAGAATATAATTAAGGGTACTCTGAAATTTCGTAATAACTTTAAGTTCCTTTGATGTACAATGTTCGACATATCATTAGCTTTGCGCGCATTCAACTGCAAAATTGTGTCGCTTCTCATGTCAAATCAATACTCAAATCAGGCAAAATATTTTGGAGGTAAAACCAGTTTAAAGGATGTATCTTCCATTTTTATGATCACCAGATTAAAATATAATAAAATAAAATAAAATAAATCCATGGAAACTATGAAAATTCATCCTCACCATAGCAACTGTTTGCATATCCTGAGCATTGGGGGAGTTTGTTACTATTAGAGGTGTCAAACGGGCGGGCCGCTTTAATTGTGGGCCGCTTTAATTGTGGGATGAGAAGTTTTGTATCCAGACAGGCACCGCCTGTTTTAATAGTGCCCGGGCTGGCTCAGGCTTGGGTTGGCTTGTCTGTGTGTGTTCTTTCTCACATGGTCCATGCTCTTACTTGTGCCCGTTTCATGCCTTGCCATGTCAGGTCCACTATTAAACAGGCTGTGCCCTTGCCGGTCAAGCCTGTCTTGTACATCGAGGAAGGCAATTTTTGTCATTTTCGGGTTACGTTTTCTTCTTTTAGTTCAAAAAAATGAGAAAAAAACTAGCCTTTTGGTTCTGAACATTTTTTAGTAGAGCGTACACATTAATTGATTTTAGTTTAAATAAAATGAGTTAAACCCAAATTAAGTTAAGACATACGGAATTAACTCATTAAAGAAGTGATCCATATGAGCTAGGCTTGTGTGCACCTATTGATTAATTGATGTGGTTAGATTGATAGTGTTGGCTTAAGAGAACTTATTTAGGAGCCTTTTATAGGAGGGTCCATTACGGCTCAATATATATAGGCTAAATCATCTCTCTTTCCAGAACAAACAGTATTCTACCCATAGAGATCTGTCGTAAGGAGTTTAAAGATAGGGAAGAAGACATAAAGCTAATAAACTATTTGATTTCATGACTAGATTGTTTCTCTTTAGATTTAAGATCATGGCACAAACGGGTACGCTTTCGCAATCTTAAATACAAAAATTGATATTCCTATGCTCATATACATGCCTATAGTGAATTTTACATGTGGTATCAGAGCCATTGTATATGAATAAGGGACTCAAAGTCTATTGTTTTATGTATTCGTTCTTGTTTTTTCAAATTGAAACCCAAGATCTTGAATGATTTAATCCGAAAAATAGATAACTTTTTTCTGAGAAACAAATAAAAGACTTTTGTTTTTGTCGGAACGAAAATTAATTTGGTATAAAAATTGTAGCCTAATTTGACTTATAGAGAGAGAATTGAATTTTTAGTTTTTCAGTCTAATTTGTTGATTCTTGAAAAAAGTTGTTCAAAACCCAATTTTTTGGATTCGTTTTACGGAAGGATCGGTGAGAAATATTTTGAGAGTGGTACAATACCATCATGGGCTTGATAGAGTGTTAAAGTCATAAATATACGTGTATATTTATATGAAT
Organism: Euryodendron excelsum; assembly: GCA_033060915.1. NCBI lineage: Eukaryota > Viridiplantae > Streptophyta > Magnoliopsida > Ericales > Pentaphylacaceae > Euryodendron > Euryodendron excelsum. The sequence goes on from CM065388.1 coordinate 8,943,264, forward strand.
GTGAAGAACCTAGTAATGGCATTGAACTCAAAAAGGAAGAAAAGGATTACTTTTGGAGCAATTGCACACGTGCTGTTAGGGAAATATTGGTCAATTGCTCTTGTCATGGTCGCTTTGACTGAGGCTAATGGACCAATGAATGCTGGGCTAGCATTACTGCATGGACCTACTCTTGGATGATTATATGCTTACACCCATAATATATGTATATTTTTTCATGTGAGGATATTGTACTTTCTCTGGTTTGATATAAAAAATTATAATTACTTTTTAAAATTTATTTTAAGCTTGTCTTAAGTGTATTTATGTATTTTTTTCTTGAAAAATATGTATAATTTTTGAGTGGTTTTATATGGATAGCCTATTTTCAACCTTATGAACCTAATATCAGTGAGTACTCTTCTTGGATACTCTTCTATAAATTATACTCTTTCTTATAATTATCCTTAAAGAGCTATTTTTATCTTTTTATGTGAGTTTTTGCAACAAAAATTATTATGCATAGTTTGGGTAACATATATGTTATTTATGAGATCACTGGGCTTATTCGGTTATACAAATGCCCATAAGGATGTGATTGTAAGTATATCCAGTTTAGGAATGCTAGAAATAACATGAAAAAATTTAAACAAACGAATGTTATAATAAAGAGAAATGGATTGATATGAATACTACTGCCCAAAGAAGTACATCTATTGATATCTAATACATTATATGATTGTATCTATTATATTATTACATACAATCGCCTGCCCAAATGAGGTTATTGCATGTTTTAATAACACGGATGAAATTCGGTGACTGACCCAAGAATGCTTGATTTCTAAGAGGTTTTGTCTGCCTAAAGTGGACTAACTTGTTAGATACTTGGATATTCTCATTTGGTGGTTAACTATAAGGGATCCCATAGCATGTTGCACTCTCTGCCCAAAGGGAAGATGACAATGATGCACCGGGCTATTTTATTATTTATGCTTGATTACCTTTAAAGCATATAAGTATTGTTTATTTCTCTCATTCAGATAATTTGTTGCCTCTTATGTTTTCATGTATAGTTTATTTTACAGTTAACAATAATACTATGACGGTTGTGTTGTTGAATGGGTCGAACTATAAGAAATAGAAGCAGGACATTGAATTTGCTCTTGGGATTGTAGATGTGGATTTGGCTTTGAGAGAAGCTGCTCGATCTACTCTCATGGCCACTAATACGACCGACGAGAAGGAGTATCATGCAAAGTGGGACATTGAGCCATAAAGAGGTCTATTTCTGAGCACCCCTTGAGTGGTTTACCTGAGACTAACAATACAAAAGAGCTTTTCAATGTTGTGGGACAGAGATACCACATATCCAGTAAGGCTGAGGTTGGACATCTAATGAATGAGCTCACGAGTCTGAGGTATGATAGTCAATTAGGGGTGAGGGAGCACAATCTTAAACTTGTTTTCATTCAAACCAAACTCAAGAGTATTAATGTTACCATCCTAGATGACTTTGTAGTTCTCCATGCTCCGAATACCTTACTACCAGACTTTAGTCAAATCAAGACTGCCTATAACCTACAAAATGAATCCTGGACCATCAATGACCTTATTGCCAAATGTGTCTTAGAGAATGAGAAACTTAAGAGGGAAAAGACTGAATCTATTTTATTTGTCTCCCATCTAAAGCCCATCTTGGTCAAGGTAAGGGAAATAGGAAGAACCACAAGAAATCTGAAATTCATCATACTTCTCGTAAGGGTCAGGACAACAAAGGGCAAGATAAAGGAAGTGGTCAGACTAACAATGCTTTAGGTCCCAATACTGTCATTAAGAAGGCATTCAAGTGTTACTTATGTGACAAAGAAGGCCACATGAAGAGTAATTGTACTAAGTACAAGTCCTGGTTAGATAAAAAGAAACATGGAGGAGGGGTTCAAAAGCACACGGAAGCCAAGTAAGACTGAGGAAAAGCTTAAAGTAGGAGATGATGCAGTAGTTAGGGTTAAGTTCATATGAGTGGTTGTTTTAATTTTAGAGATTGGTTTTCAACTTGTTTTGAAAAACACTGCTTATGTACAGTCTTTTAGACGAAATTTGATTTATATTTCTTCTTTGGATAAATTTGGATATGGTTTTCAATTTTGAAATGGTATAGTTAATTTATTTCATAACTCTAAAATTATTGGACTTGGGTTTTTATATGATGGATTATATAGGTTAAAATTGAAATAGAATAATTAGTATGCCTCCTTTCATGTTGAATATAGTGTGTCCAAGAGACCTATAATTAAAAACCAGACTTCCATGTTATGGCATAAGCGTCTAAGTCACATTTCTAAAAAAAGAATTCAAAGGCTAATTAAAGATGGCATTCTTATACCACTTAATTTTGGAGATCTAGACACTTGTGTTGATTCTATTCGTGAAAAATTGACCAAGACTAAGAAGAAAAGTGCAATACGGAGTAATGACCTTTTAGAAGTCATACACATTGATGTTGCCTTATTCCTTTACTTTTTATGAAAATAAATATTTTTTTATCTAATTAAAGAGAAATCTAATGCACTTGAAAAGTTTAAAATTTTTACAACAGAGGTAAAGTATCAATTGACCACAAGGATTAAAGTTGTTAGGTTTGACCGTGGTGGTGAGTATTATGGCAGACATAATGCTACTGGACAACATATGGGACCGTTTGCCAAATATTTACAAGACTATGGAATTGTTGCCCAATATATCATGTCTAGTAGTCCTGAACAAAATGGTGTAGTCAAAAGGTGCAATCGCACATTTAAGGATATGATGAGGAGTATGACGAGCTGTAGTAATTTGTCTTTGTATCTTTGGGGTGATGCCATTAAGTCTGCCTTATACATTCTTAATAAGGTTCCTAGCAAGTCTGTTCCAAAAACTCCTTTTGAATTGTGGACTGGTAGAAAGCCTAATCTTAAACATTTTCGTGTTTGGGGTTGTCCGGTAGATGTTAGGATTTATAATTCTTCTGAGAGAAAAATTGACTCCAGAACCACTCGTTGTCATTTCATTCGGTATCCAGATTATTCTAAGGGATACAGGTTCTACTGTCCTACACTAAGTGCCAGAATTGTTGAATCTTAAACAACTAAGTTCTTGGAGCTTAATACTGTTGATTTGGATATATCACTGCACATTGATGTGGATAGGCCTAGCGAGGTGATGTTTATTCCCTTGCTTGCCATCCAGCATAGTATTGTGCCTATACCCATGAAGGTTGTTGATCATGAGCAGTTGGGGATTGATGCAGCCATACCTAATGCTCCTGATCCTATTGAGCCTCTTTTTAAGCCTGTTTCAGCAATGTCTGTGAGGAGATCTGTGAGACAAAGGAGACCTGCCATTTCAGATGAGTTTGTTGTGTATTTTGGTGAGAGTGATTTTGATGTGGGTCTTATGGTTGATCCAGTAACCTATGCTAGCACTATCTCGAGTCCCTAGTCCAGCATGTGGATGGATGCTATGATAGATGAGATGCAATCCATAGCACATAATGGAGTATGGAAGCTTGTTGATCTTTCGGTTGGCTGTAAACCCATAGATTGCAAATGGGTGTTTAAAACCAAGAAAGATTTTAAGGGACGGGTTGAGCATTTCAAGGCTAGATTGGTTTTTAAAGGGTTCACTAAGAAGGAAGGCATTGATTATAATGAAACATTTTCTCCTATCTCATCTAAGGACTCATTCAGAATTATTATGGCTCTAGTAACTCATTATGATTTAGAGCTTCATTAGATGGATGTTAAGACTGCTTTTCTGAATGGTGGTCTTGATGAGGAGATTTACATGGTGCAGCCTGAGGGTTTTATGGTAGAGGGCAAGGAGCACATGGTGTGCAAACTGTAGAAGTCCATCTATAGCTTGAAGCAAGCATCGCGCCAATGGTACTTGAAATTTGATAAGATTGTCACTTCCTTGGGTTTTGTGGAGAATAAGGTTAATCAATGCATATATATCAAGGTCAATGGGAGTAAATTTATTTTTCTTGTTCTTTATGTTGATGGTATCCTACTTACAAGCAGTGATTTAAGTCATTTGTATGAGACTAAGATGCTATTATCCAACACCTTTAACATGAAATATCTTGGAGAGGCCTCTTTTGTTCTAGGCATTGAGATCGTTCATGATAGATCTCGTGGTGTGTTGAGACTATCTCAGAAATGATATATCAATCGTGTGCTTGAGAGGTTTAACATGGAGGATTATAGACTTGGGGATGTTCCTGTTACCAAAGGTGACAAATTTAGTAAAAATTAGAGTCCTAAGAATGACATAGAAGTGAAATCCATGCAAAACATATCATATGCTAGTACAGTTGGCAGTCTCATGTATGCACATGTATGTACTAGGTCGGATATAGCTTTTGTTGTGGGTGCTCTTGGGAGGTATCTTTCGAACCTTGGCATGGACCATTGGGTAGTTGCAAAGAAAGTGATGAGGTACTTGCAGAGGATGAAAGATTACAAGCTTGTATATAGAAGAGCTGAGGATCTTGAAGTAGTTAGTTATTCAGATTCAAATTTTGCTGGATGTGTGGACGACATGAAATCTACTTCAAGATACTTTTTTATGCTTGCTGGAGGTGCTATTTTTTGGAAGAGTATCAAGCAGACTCTTACAGCTTCTTCCACTATACATGCTGAGTTCGTGACTTGTTTTGGGGCTGCTACTCAGGCTGTTAGGTTGTGAAACTTCATTTTAGAACTTAAGGTAATTAGTTTCGTTGCTAGACCACTAAGGATTTTTTGTAACAATAGTGTAGCTATATTTTTCTCTAAGAATAACAAATCTTCTAGTGGGTCTAAGCACATTGAGATCAAGTATTTGTCAGTTAGAAATTTGGTAAGGAAAAGTAACATCATTATTGAACACATTGACACGGAACAGATGATGACAGATCCTTTGAACAACGGACTTAGACCTGTTATTTTTAGTAGTCATGTTTCAAACATGGGTGTTATTGGGTCTTTTGATGTACTTGGTTAGTGTGAGTTGTTTTCCTTACATTATGTGATAGTTATTAGATGTTGAGACATTTTCAATTTATCATTGGTCATTAAAGTTTATAGATGGTTATTAATTGTTTTCATTTGGTGCCATTTATGCATGAATATATATATATATATATATACATATATTCTTGATATTTTATATGTCATATGTGGATGGATATATGTTCATGATTTGGATATAAGGAAAAATCTCTAGCTTGGTGTACTTGAGTATTAAGGGATATGTATTGCATTTGCACCATAAAGTTTTCTCAAGATTTGTATGCAAGACATGTTAGTTTAATTAGAAACTGTTGAAATTCTCTTGCTTATTGAATAGGCATACAGTTAAAGAGAATTTGAAAACTGATAGAGGAATAACACATTTATGAGATCACTTATGAAGTCTTATTTTCCACCACACTACCACATTTGATCCATGTCGATGAGGAGATTGGTATTTGTGATCATGAGTGGTCTTACATGAATTGATCGTGTATTGACTACCTTTATTCGATATTGATTACCTCAGACCAGATTGTTTTAGGTGTTGTCTTATAACTTTACTTGGTTTTTCAAAATGTGGCCGCATATAGTTTTTATTGTTTTCAACCTGAGAGTTATTTTTAAAAGGTTTTCAAAATTATAACTACAATTAATGTTTGCTTAAGTGGGAGAATATTAGAATTTTTTGAATTGAGCGTACACATTCATTGATTTTAGTTTTAATAAAACGGGTTGAACCCAAGTTAAGATGAGATATACGGAATAGGCCCAATAAAGAAGTGATCCATATGGACTAGGCTTTTGTGCACCTATTTATTAATTGATGTGGTTAGATGGATAGTGTGGGTCTAAGAGAATCTATTTGAGAGCCTTTTATGGGAGGGCCCTGTAAGCACCTCATTTTTGCCCGCTCGGAGTCTCTAGTTCATCTAGACTTGTATTCAAGTTGATATGGATGCGTTCCAGTTCAAACCAGTTTTTCAGACATAATCTAGTCAATTGATTGCTTCGCGGGCCCATCCGGTCCAAATAGAGACAAAATGACCAAAATGCCCTTGGGACATTATCCGATCCAATTCTAGTGGACACGTCTTCTTGAAGATGGTAAGTCCCCTTTCTAGTCCAGTTCCAGTTCAAATCAAGTTCGACACGTCTTTCGAGAAAGTTGATTCCTCAAGGTGGTAAGTCCATCTAGTCTGGCACATTTTTCGAGAAAATCTTTGGAACGGTAAGTCCCTTCAAACCCGTCGGCTAGGACGAGACCCCAAGTCTCTAAGATGGCTAGAACAGTCCACCTTTGGTGCCTGCTAGTTCACCAATGAAGAAATGTCCCTTATTTGGCACGCTTTTCGAAAAAGTTGATTCCTCAAGCGATAAGTCCACCTAGCAGCTTCCCGAAATCAGGCAGTCTCTAGAATGATCGGGAATCGTCGGAGTGGCGGAAACACTCGTAAATATCGTAACCGTCAAAGTGGCAGAAACACTCATAAACAGGTCGACATTGGGAATTGCTAACAAACCCCTATGTCATGGGACCATTATTAGAGTGACGGAAACACTCAAAACCCAGGTCCACACCAATGTCTGCTAGCCCACTCTAGTGAAAAATGACCAAACTGTCCTTAGGGTTTTCTAGCACATTTCTTGAGAAAGTACCTAAGTCCTTAGAATGGTAAGTCCACCCTTCCAAGATTGTCCTAAAGACGATCTGGCATGATTAGGTGCCTTCCAATCGATTTCGAGCCAATTCCAAGACCCTTTAGTCAAAATGACCATTTTGCCCCTGAGCATCCGATTACTTCTGGGAACCATACTAGCTTTGGCTATTAAACTGGTAACCTCTTGGGGATGCTTCTGATAGTATCCCTATCCTTCTAATATATTTCTGAATCATTTTGAGTCAGTTCCGGCAAACTTGATACAAATTAACCATTTTGGCCTTGGTAGGCCGATTGCCTTTTCTAACCACACTGGCTCTGGGTATCAAACTGACAATCTCCTGGAATATTCTAGCTAATGTTTTCAAGCCTCCAGTCTTCTTCCGAGACATTCCAAGTCCATCCCGGGTGTAGTTTTCAAAATCTTCTCAAATCTCAAATTTCAATTTCAAAATTTCTATTTTCAAATTTCTACTTTTAATTTTCAAACTTTCCAATTTCAATTCCATTTCTTCAAATCTCTTTCAAATCAAATCAAACTCTTTTCAAATCTATTTTTCAATTCTCTTCTATTGCACTTGCATATCATGCATCATATTTTTCAAACATTGTTTTTCAAAGTGAATAGGGTTGAATTATAGTTAGCCGAAGACTCTCATAGGTGAACCTAGGGTAGATTGACATGTAGCTACCGAAAGGGCGGGGTAGGGTGATAGCTTAGTGCGTCTTCCCTACACGTAACCAACCTCCGAACTTAGGATCACTGATTTCAAAGACTAAAAAGGAGTTATTTTTTCTAAAAAGGGCTAAATGTTTTCCAAAGGTTGCCAAACAACCTATTTTCTTAAAAACCCTCTCTTGAGGATATTTTTAAAAATCGTTTTCCAAAAACCCTAAGTGTAGTCTTCGGATTATGCTTAGTTTTTAGGTGACCTAACTCACCTTAACCAAGTTCGGTGGCGACTCCAAATCTTTTTCAAAAAGCCCTTTATTCAAACCAATTTTCAATTCAAATCTAGTCGCACTCATTCTTTTAGGAGGGTGAGTTCTAACGAGAGAGTACAGCATTTTTCCCGCTTGTGTGAGTATTCCTCGAGTGCGAAAAATCTGAGCGCGACAGCTGGCGACTCCGCTGGGGACACTTAGAGGGTTAGGCCGTAGTCATGTCTCTTTACCCTTCACCCATGTAGAGTCTTCAATTAACTTGGTTCAATCCTATTCACTTTAAATTTTCAAAACTAAATTTTCAAAACTAAATTTTCAAAATTATTTTCAAAAAACAAACATGCATTCATTCATATTATCTTGTATTTTGTTTGTCATTCACGTACTAACACTTGCATCTTTGTTTTGTAGGTGCGCTTTTTGCTTAAGTTTTATTAACTGCTTTGCATGAATGTGATGTACAGGATGAATGGGAGTTGTTGGGCCCTTTCCTCCACTTTTAAAAATCACACACACACTGCATGTGCACTTGCATTCTGCATACTTGCATACCCTGATATGTCCTTTCTAGTTAGAAAGGGGGAACGGTATATTGGTTGTGGGCAAGATGCTGTGTCAGTTTCTTCGCCTACGGCCTCTTGATGGTTCCCCCGCTCGGATCACCAACCGATCATGGCACCACCTCGGAGAGTGGGCCTAGGTTTGAAGATCCGGGGACCGAGCCTTTTTAGGACGCATTAGTCAACCCTCAACCTCATACTCATATAGACACCATGCATAGCCGAACCTTTGTCGGATTTAGGACACGAGCACCATTTTCAAAATCACAGAGGAAAGGGCGACTGCTCTTACTTTCATTTATACCTATTTATTCCTGCTATTATAATGCTTGTATTTATACTGTTATAATGCCTATTTAACTGTTCATGCATGCATGTTTACTTCAATTGTATTTTCTTTCCTTATACTCTTTGCATATTCATGTTCATGCATTCAATATCCCATGTCAAGACAAGAGTTCCAAGTAACTCAAGTCACTACATTCTCATGCATATGATCAACACATTGAGAGTGACACCAACGTTACTCTCCCTTGCATTAAACCTATCCAAACCCTAAGGGTTCCCACATAACCCTAAGGGACTCATGGCATGCATCTCAATCCATTCTACAAGAGGGGCCCCAATTCCTCTATGCTCACGGAGATAGGGTTGCCAAGAAGACAAGGGGCAATCAATCAACAAGGTCTCACAGCGACCTCCTCGACATCAAATCCAAAGAGGGCGAATCTGAAGACTCAAGAGTAGTTTAGGATTCCCTTTTGTAAAAGTAGATAGGTGGAAGTCCAAAGGAAAATGTTCCCCCTCCCCCTATTAAAATGTATTTCAATTCTTTTGTATCTTAAACCCAAAATTTAATGTACTTCTTTATTTTTATGAATGAATGCATGAATGGCCGAAGTTTCCTACCTGATAGGTAAGGTGTCTGCATACAGGGGCAAACCCCCTATCTCCAAAAGTGAGCCAATACATCATGACTAGTTTCCCTCTTTAAGAGGGGCACCCTAGGACATGCATTGCATAAAGCTCTCTAAAAAACTAAAAACTAACTTGTGACTTGTGTTTTTGTCTTTTTCTTTTTTTTTCTTTTTATTTCTATTTATAGAAGTCACCTTGTACCGAGTCAACATTGCTCCCAAGAAAGTGCAACATCCACCTAGGGATCCTATTATCACTCGGCACAAAGCATCATTGATGGCTGCTAACCCTGAAGAATCCTCTCAAGTCTCTCGAGAGGAAGTTAATGAAATGAGGACTAAGATGGATGAGATGCTCAAACTCATTCAAACTCTGGCCATGAAGGATACTACTGTTGTCCCGTCATCATCAACGACTTCATCTAAAGACCTTGAACCTGCTAATCCGAGGATCTTGCTTCAGTCTGACAATGTTGGGAAAACCAAAGAAGATGCCAAAAGGGTCAATACTGAAGAAGAGGAAACCATATTGCTTTCACCTATTACGAAGAAGGCCCCTCTAGACGCTCTCAGTCTGAAAATTCAAGGGTTGGAGGATTCGTTGCAAAGTCTCCATGGCCATGATGCTTACGGATTCACTTCCTATGATGAGCTATGTTTCTTCCCTGACCACCCGAGGCCTACTAAGTTTAAAATGCCTGACTTCCAGAAGTACGACGGTACCAGTAACCCTGTTGCCCATCTTCGTCTATATGCTGGAGCGCTAAGTGGACATGGCAACGACTCGAAGCTCCTTATGCAGTTATTCCAACACAGCCTCACCGGGTCGGCTTTACAATGGTTCGCTCGTCTGGACTTAAGGAAGATCACAACCTGGATGGAGCTAGTCAATGCATTCAAAGCCCAATACCGTCACAACATCGATCTCACTTCCGATCGCTGGTCCTTGATGACGATGAGCAAGGGTGAGAATGAGAGTTTTGAAGCATACGCCCTAAGATGGAGGGAGGCCGCTACACAAGTTAATCCCCCGTTGGAGGAGAAGGAGTATGTACAACTATTTATACATACTTTTCAAGGTATATTCTATGAGAAACTCTGCACAAGCATGGGAAAAAGCTTCTCCGAACTCATCATGCAGGGAGAGATGATAGAAAACGGCCTCAAGAGAGGAAGAATCACAAATCCCTATGCCAAGACCGGAGAAAATACTGCCAACATAGCCAAGAAGGTGGCTACTACAAGGGGCACGATCAGGAAGGAAAATGAAGTGTCTGCTATTCTGCCTAGCCAACCACCTCAATACCGACCTCCGCTCCAATCACTCTAGGTCCTGCCCTTACCCACCTTGACCATGCCTGCTCCAACCCCAAATTATGATCCCGCTGGGGCACGACCCAACTTCAATAGACCTGCTCGACGTATCTGCGCCTTCAACGCCTTAGCCTGCACCCAAATCGAGGCCTACCATAGCCTTCTAAAGAACAACATCTTGAAGCCCGTCCCTGCTCGTTCGTTGCCAAGCCCTCTACCCCCAACCTTTAATGCTGCCCTTACATGTGAATATCATTCAGGTGGCCAGGGGCATGACATCGAAAGCTGCTTTGCTCTCAAGCACAAGATCCAAGACCTGATCGACAATAAGACCATTGATCTGCAGCCAGTAAAACCTGCTCCCACTCCCAATGTGACTGCTAACCCTCTGCCAGATCACACCATCAATATGATACTAGTAGAAATGGAGGGCGAGGGATTGTTTGACGAGCCCGAAGCCGAGGATTATGAGGACGATTGGGAGACCGAGGAAGAAGATGACTGGGAGGAGCATCTCCCGTTATGTCCAATCTATCTCCATAACCCTGATGAAGTGCCTGATGCTTCTGACTGGCCCATTGAGGAGCCAATGTTCCTGGGAGATGAGACTACTGAAAACATGGTTGCTGATGGATGGGGTGCTGAGTTTCTGCATCCGAAATACGCCGCGGCCGAACGTTATTTGCTAGAGAGTCATTGGCCCACGAATGAATACAACTATGAAGAAATGAGCTAGAGGATAGAGAAGCCAAGAGCACAAGCAGAGCCATTTGAATTGGAAAGGGGTGAGCTGGTCACCCTATTTACAGAAGAACCCACTACACAAAACAAGAGGGAGGCTGACAACCGCATCAACAGTGTCAATGCCTGTGGAGCTCTAGGGGAAGCCTTTGCTTATCTCACCTTGGTAGAGGATTCGGGTCGTGAATGGAGCATCGAAGACGTGGGGATTGTCCCAAGGCCGTACTAAAATGGATTCCTTGCAAGAGCGTACAAGAGAGGGGTGTTGTCGCCCACTTTCTTTCTATCCCTCTTACTTCCTGTCTTTAAATTCATGATTACATCTTCTTATTGTTTAAGAATTCTATGCTTTTCGTGAAAATAATAATAATAATCAAATAACAGTTTTTGTTCCATTGTTGTTGTCTTGTCTTCCCTGGGGAATAGTGACTACTTTCTACGCAAGGGGCGTGGTTTATCTTATGGAATGATCCAACTTGAAGGGATGATAGCATGAGTTGACCACTCGCCAAATGATCAGCCTTCCATAGAGAGAGAGAGAATAAGGATGGGTGAGGATACTACCCAAAGGCAGCACTTGCAAGACTCTGAGGTTAAGTGATGTGTGGCCAGTTTATCAAAATGAAGAGGAGCCATCTTCCATTCCCCCACATATAAAGAATAAATAACTAAATAAATGAACAAATGTGCTCATATTCCCTTTGCTTAACCCCTAGTGCCTCATGGAAAGCGAAAATTTTCTTTGTTAACCCTAATCCAAGACTGTCCTCCCCACACTGGCGCAGACAATAGTTGAGAACTCTAGGAGTGGTGTCCACCTCTATCATGCTAGGATAGTGTTGAAAAACTCTATGGATCAAGAAATTTAATTCAAAGTGAAGAGAGGCCCTCATTTCATTTCCCATACAGTCAAAGCAACCCCTTGCCAAACCCGTTGAGCCACTTATCATTTCTTAACAAAACCCCAACCTAGGGATCACCGCCCACACTGGGTATATTGAACTTCCAAGGAAAAGATTTAAGGGGAAAGGGTTAAAGAATTGTTTTGTTTCATAAAAGAAAAGAAAAGAAATAGAAAGGAAAAGCAAAAGAAAGGAGTTGCCAAGGGGCAAGAGGCCGAAAAAAAAGAAAAAACCTTGATTCTAAAGAAAGGCCTGAAGAAAATCGTGATTGAGTTAACTTCAAGGGCACAGAAAAGAAAATCATGTTTATCTCAAGAAGTACAGGGAAAGGGTGAAAGAACGAGATTATTTTCACCCTGAGAAATATATGGCCAAAAGCGAGAAGGAAATTTAAAGGTGATCCTAGGTTACAAGGAAACCCAGTAGGTACAATAGGTTTGAACCTTTACCTTTTCTTGCAAAACCTCGAAACCATGGCCTACATTACAACCCTATTAAAGTCCCCTCTGATTGAAAAAAGATTGCTTGATCTAAATGAGTTAGATACGCTGCCAAAGCTTAAAAAAAAAAAAATGGATGCTAATCCTACTGAAAAACAGTTAAGGACAGTTTGGATCTAAACCCTGCTGAAAACAACATTGAATTTGAGCCTACATATCCCGTTGTTTCTAAAACCCCATAACCTAGCCTACATTACGGTTCTAAACAAAGCCTTCTCGGATTGAAATGACTGGCCACTTATCGCTCTGCCAAAGGTCAGGTAAGTTGTTGCTAAGACCTTGAGAGTCGAGAGTCTCAGCCCAATAACCCTATACACTAACCCTAAGACAAAAGAGTTGAAGGCGATTAAGAGGTTGAGAAAGGTGCGAAGTGCTATCATCCGATCTAGGTAGGATTGGGCCAGAAGAGAGGCTAAAAATCCCCGAAGAGAGGAGAGTTACCATTCCCAGAACTACAAGTCTAACAGCACTCTGTGTCATTCTATTAACATATTCCTAACCTGTGCATTTGTTAAAAAATAAAAATAAAAAATCAGCATGAGCTTTGCATATATAGGACATAACTCCCTGTAGAAATAGAAGTCACCAAACATCAACTCATGTAATAAACATCTAACATCATCATACATCACATGCCTTTGATCATATGTATATGTCTATCTATGCATCTAAGTACCATAAACATCCATCCTTATACAAAACTATGCAAAATAAAACTGTCTAACATCAATACATCTCAGGAACAAAGGGCAAAAGAGGATCAGAATCTCTACAAGGGGCATCTCTCACAGGTCGAAGTCAATATCATCTAGATCAAAATCCCTGAAACCCGGCATCGGAGGAGGGGGGTAACTACTCGAAGCACCGCCATCTTGCAAGGGAGATAAAACCAAAATCAGTTGCAAGCAAAAGGAGCTAAGCAATAGTAGAGCAATAAGGAGCAAAGAGAGAATAACTTACCCCCCCACCACCCATCTGAGATAATCGAGCCGTCAGGGAAGCTACCTCGGCCTAGTACTGGTCCCGCTCCATCTGGTACTGGTCTCTCTGGTCTCTCACAGCAGTAAACTCGGCCTGGGGCACATATCCTCCAGCACGGTGCCATAAGTCAACCACCTCTTGGCCAACAGCGTACCCGCCGACTACTACCTCAAAGCGGGTGAAGGCACCAGCCAAATGGGCTCCAAAGTGCGCAGCGTAATCCGTATCCGGAGGAAGCAAGAACTCGGCACCTGGCTGGCGCTCCTGGTAGGGGATGGGCACTCCGGCTACTAGGGCTCCAAACATATACTCTGGTGGAGCCCCTGCTGATCGAAACTCATCGTGGAACTGCCGCCAATGCCGCTCTCCAAGATAGGACTCCCAGGTGTCATCACTGAGAAAAGCAGCTCTCGATAAGGACAACGGGACTAGGTACCGGACTGTCTCGTAATTGACTGATCCAATGAAGGGCCACCATGTCACATCCCTCGCCTCAATCAGCTCCAGGTTAGCCTAGAGCGTCACGAAGTCAGTAATCTCCGATCGCTGGGCTACCCGGTCACGAGCCCACCTCAAAGCGTGAGGATAGAGATCATCCTCAACAACTGCGGGACGACGCACTGGCAGGTACTTATAACTCCACCAGACAAGGAAGGGCCAAAAGCTAATCATGCTGCCCCAGCGAGAAGAAGTCTGAACCCGCATCGATCGAAGAAAGCAGCCAAAAGAAAAGGACCCCCAGTCCAACTCAGACAAAGCTCCCAGATCGGCTACTATACTCACCAGACGGCACGACACGAGTGACTTGTTGTTGTTGCAGAAGCAGCTAAAGATGATATACAACACAAGTCGCCGTCTTATGATGTCCCGCCGGGCAGGCGATGGATCGGTAGCAAAAGTACGCTCACCCTGACTAATCCAAGAGACTGGGAAGGCAGAACGCTCAAGCTGAGGCAAGTCCAACAGCAAACAGGCCTCGTCCCTGCTGACCGGGTGCAGGGTGATTCGCCGGCCGACAAAGGATAGTCCTGTAATAATCGCCCAATCTAAAGGAGTGGGGCCTAACTTGAAGCCAACAAAATGGAAGGTCCCAGTCTCCCCGAACAACCTCTCAACAAGTGCCAATACCAAATGCCGGTTCAGGCGGTTAGCCTGTAATCCCATAAAGGCGCCAAACCCGATCTCTGCCAAGAAGGCGCGATATGATGGGGCAGCTTGCTGCATGGTCACAAAAACCTGATGAACAGCCCCTCGAAAAGCTGTATGTACCTGCGGAGGTGGCAAATGCTGTCTGGAGTATACACTAGGATGGTAGGCTAGATCCCCGAGTGGTGGGACATCTGGTATCTGCAGATCTCCTAAGTCGGCGTTTGTCTGCCTATGCCTAAAAGAAGCTCTCCCATAGCCGATCACCTGATCCCCAAGGCCCGGTACCTCCTCCTCGGCATCAACCTCCTCAGCAAAAGCCTGCTCAACCAGAGGAAAAGGGTCGACAAGTAGTCTACTCCCTTGCCCGCTCTGGCTGGATGAGGATCGTCCGGTAGATCGCCGACTACCTCTGGATAGACTAGAACCGCCAGTAGAATCGATCCGGGCCGCCTTCCCCGAGCGGCATCTCCTCTCGGAACCGTCATCACCTGCGTCTGGCATCCTGAAAAGGTAAGCCAAGGTAAGTAATGTTAATATACCATCCATGCAGTTTAAATAACAGTAAAATAAAACAAACAAATAACACAAAACAAATAAAGGATTTCGCAATAACAAATCAAAAACAAAATTTTCACACATCTTGATTTTCCAACTCTAAATCACATCTCAAGGGTTCTCTGCCTTTTCCCTTCAAAAAGATTTTATTTCTAAAATTTTAACCAACTCTTTCCATAATTTCTAAAAAATTTCGGCAGAGTCCCGTTTAAAAATAGCCCCTACAACACCCATGACATCAACACAAAGTACAAAACGTGCACCTTCCAACGCAACAATCACATGACAATGGCACCCGTGCACACTTTTCAATTTTTCAAAATTTCCAAAACTCATGTTTTATTTTTCAAATAAATCAATGGTTTTCAAAAGGCTTCCAAAATTTTTCAAAATCACCTCAAATGTTTTCAAAATATTCCTACATTTTTTCAAATTTCAAACTTTAAAACAAATTTCATCAATTTCTTGAATTTTTTAATTTTTTCTAATTTTCTAAATATTTTTCTATTTTCAAAAAAAAATAAAAAATTCACCGAGTTTTCAAAAAATCACGAAACTTCATACGGTTGTCAAACACATTTTTCTAAGGCACATTGCACAAAAACATACCTAGAAAACCTAATACCCATGCCTGTAGGAACAAATCCCCTAGTCCTGCAGAGAACCCTCTTCGCATAATCATGAAAAATCACTCAAATTCAATCAAACAAGCATCAAAATACAAAAATAACATCACGAAAGTGTTCAAAATATATCAAAACATTAATTTCCACTATTCACATGATTCAAACGAAGTTCTACACATCAAAATCAACAAAATTTGAAAACTTACCTTTTGGAAGTTCTCCGGCGAAATCTTCACTTCCGGCGACTTTTCCGGCGACGTGGACTCCTTTCGGCAATCACCTACGGTCCCCAAGGAGTGCTCCTTCAAGGTTCAAGCCAATTTCCACTTGAAGACTCTCGGATTCCCCAAAAACTCTTCAAATCCCGTAACTGTTCGAACCAGAAATTTTTTGGTTTTAACCTTAAGCCTGGCGCCACTAGCAGAGGCGCCAGTGCTTCTCTGCCAAAGGCGCCACTATTAGTGGCGCCAGGTATAAATTCTGGGCAGTTTTGCCCTTTTTCCCGCCAAAACTCATTTTCAAAGGCTTTTTTGGCCCGTTATCCGTTTCCGACCCCCGTTGTCGAAAGGTTTTCAATGGCCGTCCCTCCGACTGCCTCGCGGTCAACATGGGACTCTTACTCTTATCGTTTCCTGTCTTTGACAAGCAAAGACAGAAAAAGAGGGGCAGCTGCAAGCACCCCATTTTTGACCGCTCGGCAATCTACATTCCGTCCAGACTTGTTTTCAAGTCATTTTGGGCATATTCCAATCGAAACCAATTCTCTAGGTCCAAATTTCGTCTTTCCATCGCTTCGTGGGCTTGTCAGGCTCAAATAGAGGCAAAATGACCAAAATGCCCTTAGGGGCATTGTCTTTTCTTATTCCAATTCCAATCCCTCTCTCGAGACAGTTTATTCCTCAAGACGGTCCGAGTAGCAAAACTACTCACAAAACTGTTAGAGTGGCGGAAACACTCACAAAACCGTTAGAGTAGCGAAAGTACTCACAAAACCGTTAGAGTGGCGGAAACACTCACAATCCAGGCACGTCTCCTCGGAGACGGTAAGACCCCTTTCCAATCCCTCTCTCGAGACAGTTTACTCCTTGAGACGGTTCCAATCCAGGCACGTCTCTTCGGAGATGGTAAGACCCTTTTCCAATCCCTCTCTCGAGACAGTTTATTCCTCGACACGGTCCGAGTAGCAAAACTACTCACAAAACCGTTAGAGTAGCGGAAGTACTCACACAACCGTTAGAGTAGCAGAAATACTCACAGAGCCGTTAAAGTAGCAGAAATACTCAACCCCGTCCGAGTAGTGGAAATACTCACAAATCATCAACCCCGTTCGAGTAGCGGAAATACTCAAACCGTTAGAGTGGCGGAAACACTCAAGACCTAGGTCAACACCAGTGTCTGTTAGCTCACTTCGGTGAAAAATGACCAGACTACCCTTAGGACCTTTTCCGAGACTTTTCGGTCAAGATGACCATTTTGCCCCTAGGCATCCGAACGCCCTGGGAACCACACCGGCTCTGGGTATCAAACCGGTAATGTCCCAAGAATACTTTTTATAGTGTTCTCAACCTTCCTTTACCTTTCCGGATCATTCCGAGTTAGTTCCGGCCAACCCGGTACAAAATGACCATTTTGCCCCTGGAGGGCCGGTCTCCTTCTTCGACCACACCGGCTCTGGGTATCAAACCGGTAACCTCCTGAGACTACTTTTTATAGTAATCTCAACTCCCCTTTACCTTTCTAGATCATTCCGAGTCAGTCCCGGAAAACCCGGTACAAAATGACCGTTTTGCCCCTAGTGGGCCGGTCTCCTTTTCCGACCACGCCGGCTCTGGGAATCAAACCGGCAACCTCTGGGAACATTCTAAATAATGTTTCCAGATCCCAAGTCTTCTTCCGGGACAATCCGAGTCTGTCTCGACAGTTTCCCGGTCTGATTGACTGTTTTGCCCCTAAAGGCCCAGTCAACCTCTCCGACACATTTTGTCCTCACTTTTCAAGTCAAATACCTTCAGGACACTATTTTAAGTGTTCCTGATCCTTTCCAGCCTTCCGGGTCATTTCCGGCTCCTTCAAATCATTCCCGGACTTTTCGGAGTCACTCCTAGTGAAGCCAGGCTAAAAGTTGCATGGTAGTCACTGGTACAGGCGCCCAAATCTAGTCAAAGATACGTTGCTTGCCAACCTTAATAGTTTCCTAATTGGCTTGGGGCCACTCCTAGTGGCGCTAGAAGGAATTTTGCCCTAGCGCCACTACAACAGGCGCCAGGTTTGTCCTCCCTCTATAAATACAGAGCCTCGTTCAACATGAAAGAGGTCTACAAACTGAACCTAAAAACCCTATAATTCGATATACAGAGATCGAGCACCTCCAAAACCCTAGCCTCCCTAGGTTTTTCCAAACCCTAGCTACTATACACAAACCTTAGTCTCCTATACACTCATACACTCCCCCATACACTCATACACTAGCCTTCAACCACTTTTTGAAGACTTGAAGAGCTGCCATCCAAAGCTTGAAGACAACTCTTGAAGACTGATGGTGAAGATCAAGACAAAGACCGAAGACCGAAGACAGCGCGGCGCGCAAAATAAAGAAGACATACGGTAGGCTTTCTGTTTAATTTTCTGTACTTCCCCCCTCTCTCTTCTCTCTCTTAACCCACTTGGGTTTTCTCTATTTTAATCCCCATCTCTTCCCCCCCCCCCTTTCTTTGCATGCTTGAAACAAGGGGATTCCCAGTCCATGTGTAGGATTGGGCTATTGGAGAGTCATCGTGTCGGGGGCTTTCTTCTAGTCTAACCAAAGACCACGTGGGTCCGACCCCTTGATTATGTGGTGAAGCCTTAACCTTGTATGTTCACGACCCCAAATTGCATTGTGCATATCATAGTCCTGCATCTTCCAAAAACTGTTTTTAAAGTTGTTTTTCAAAACGTTTTCAAACTTGTTTTCAAAATTGCATCAAAATCTCTTTTTCAAAAACTGGTTTTCAAAACCACAATTCTAGAGTGATTCTAGCCTTTCCATGGCTAGGGTTGCTTTAGGAAACTGTCATATTAAAAGTGACCTTTTGGTCTTATATTTTCAAACCTTATTTTCAAAACCGCTTTCCTAAAGTGGTTCTAGCCCTCTTATGGTTAGAATCGCTTTAGGAAAGTGAGACGTTTTCATACTTTTCAAAAAATTCTCTCTTCAAAAATCTCTTCCTAAAAATCTCTTTTTCAACATACTTTCCGAAAGCTCTCCTCTTCAAAATTGTTTTCACAAACTCCCTTCCAAAATCTATTTTTCAAAACTCTCTTTTTCAACTCCTCCCCAAAATCTTTTCCTCAAAATTTGGTTTCTAAAAACACTCCCTAGATTCACCTTCCTAAAAACTCTCTCCAAAAACCTTTCTAAAAAACTCTCTCCAAAAACCTTTCTAAGAAACTCTCTTTCTAAAATCTTCCTTTTAGAAATTTCCTCCCTAGGATTTTCCTTCTAAAACCTTCGTTTCTAAAAATGCATTTTCCAAAAACTCTTTCCTTAAAGCCCAAGTCAAGCCTTAGAGCCAACAATTAGGAAACCCTAAATTTTCTGCCCAAAAACATGATTTTCAAACTTTGCCCCAAACCTAGGTTTCCAAAACCTCATGTTTTCACATCAAAAATATACATGTTTCCAAGACCTATTTTCTACGTCAAAACTATGGTTTTTCAAATCTAGGGTTTCTAAAACCTCCCTTTCCAAATCCTTGCCAAATCAAATCTTCCCTTTAGAAAACTAGATCCTATCCTCCGTTTTTGGAAACGAAATCAAACCTTCCCTTTTAGAAACAAAATCCAATCCTTTCCTAATCCGACTTTTTTTTCTTAATTCAAATCCTTCCTAAACTTCCACTTTCCTAAACTCTAAGTTTCCAAAACTTGAACATAAAAATCTTTCGTAATTCAACCCTTTCCTAATTCTACCCTCCTTTCAAATCTTAACTTTCCAAATTCAAGCTTTTAAACCTTTCCTAAATTCAAACCTTTCTTAATTTCAAGGTTTTCTAAAACTCTAAAACTTTCTAAAATCTTAAATCTTTCTAAACTCTAAAACTTTCTAAATCTTAAACTTTCCAAATTTCAAATCTTTCCAAATTCAAAGTTTCCTAAATTCAAAACTTTCTTAAGTTAAATCTTTCTAAACTTCCAAGCTTTCTAAATTCTAAATCTTTCCAAAACTTCAACGTCTTTCCAAATCCAAAACTTTCCTATTTTCAAAACTTCCTTATTTTCAAAACCTTTCCTTTTTCAAAACCTTTCTTAAAATGGAGCTTTCTTAATTCAAAATTTTCTAAACTCAAAGTTTTCTTAATTCAAAACTTTCCCCTTTCTTAATTCAAACATTTCCTAGATTGAAAACTTTCCTTCTCCAAACCTTTCCTAAAACGAAACTTTCCAATTTCCAAAGTTTCTTAAATTCAAAACTTTCCTAAACCTAAAACTTTCCTAAATTCTAACCTTTCCTAATTCAAAACTTTCCAAAAATGAAACTTTCCTAATTCGAAACTTTCCTAAATCGGACTTTTCCTAATTCAAACATTTCCTAAATCCAATCTTTTCCTAATCTCCTAAACCTTCCAAGTAGGGTCAAACCTTTCCTAAGTCTAGGTTTCCTAAACCTCCATCTTTCCAAAACTAAGTTTTTTTCAAAATCAATCTTTCCAAATCAAAGTCCAATCCTCTCAATTCCAATTTCCAATTTCCTCTTCTAATTTCAAATCAAATTTAATTTCTTTCTTCAATCCAACCTTCTATTTTCAATCGGACTCCGGTCCGAACTACGACTGACCTGATTCCCCCAAAGGGATACGTAGGCAACCTTCATAGGTGCAGTCACAATACTTTTCAAACTTTCCATTCCATCCTCATGGGTGTGGTTTTCAAAATCTTCTCAAATCTCAAATTTCAATTTCAAAATTTCTATTTTCAAATTTCTACTTTTAATTTTCAAACTTTCCAATTTCAATTCCATTTCTTCAAATCTCTTTCAAATCAAATCAAACTCTTTTCAAATCTATTTTTCAATTCTCTTCTATTGCACTTGCATATCATGCATCATATTTTTCAAACATTATTTTTCAAAGTGAATAGGGTTGAATTATAGTTAGCCGAAGACTCTCATAGGTGAACCTAGGGTAGATTGACATGTAGCTACCGAAAGGGCGGGGTAGGGTGATAGCTTAGTGCGTCTTCCCTACACGTAACCAACCTCCGAACCTAGGATCACTGATTTCAAAGACCAAAAAGGAGTTATTTTTTTTAAAAAGGGCTAAATGTTTTCCAAAGGTTGCCAAACAACCTGTTTTCTTAAAAGCCCTCTCTTGAGGATATTTTCAAAAATCGTTGTCCAAAAACCCTAAGTGTAGTCTTCGGATTATGCTTAGTTTTTAGGTGACCTAACTCACCTTAACCAAGTTAGGTGGCGACTCCAAATCTTTTTCAAAAAGCCCTTTATTCAAACCAATTTTCAATTCAAACCTACTCGCACTCATTCTTTTAGGAGGGTGAGTTCTGACGAGAGAGTACAACATTTTTCCCGCTTGTGTGAGTATTCCTTGAGTGCGAAAAATCTGGGCGCGACAACTGTCTCGAGAGTGGGATTGGAAAGGGGTCTTACCGTTTCCGAAGAGACGTGCCTGGATTAGAACCGTCTCGAGGAATAAACTGTCTCGAGAGTGGGATTGGAAAGGGGTTTTACCGTCTCCGAAGAGGTGCCTGGATTGGAACCGTCTCGAGGAATAAACTGTCTCAAGAGAGGGATTAGAAAGGGGTCTTACCGTCTCCGAAGAGACGTGCCTGGGTTTGAGTGTTTCCGCCACTCTAACGGCGGTCGTCATGACACAGGGGTTTGTTGCCAATTCCCTATATTGACCTATTTGTGAGTATTTCCGCTACTCTAACGGTTTTGTGAGTATTTCTGCTACTCTAACGGTTTTGTGAGTAATTTCGCTACTTGGACCGTCTCGAGGAATAAACTGTCTCTAGAGAGGGATTGGAATTGAAAAGGAAAGGTCAATGCCCCCTAAGGGCATTTTGGTCATTTTGCCTTTATTTGGACCTGACAGGCCCGCGAAGCAATGGAAAGATGGAATTTGGACCTAGAGGATTGGTTTCGATTGGAATATGACCATTATGACTTGAAAACAAGTTTGGACGAAGTGTAGACTGCTGAGCGGTCAAAAATGGGGTGCTTACAAAATAAAACATATTTTAGAAAAAAAACTGTGAACCCCAACCGCAAGGATTGGTTTTTAAGGTTGGTGGATGCACTCTAGGCGTACCAGACTACATACAAAACACAGTTAGGCATGTCACCCTATCGGCTCGTTTATGGCAAAGCTTGCCATTTACCCGTTGAGGTTTAACATAAAGCTTACTAGGCGATTAGGCAAATGAATGAAAACCCCAACGACGCTGGACATCATCAAAAACTTCAACTCTTAGAGTTGGATGGAATACGTAATGATGCGTATGAAAATGCGCGAATTTCTAAGGCGAAGATGAAAGTTCTTTATGACCAACACATTTCTTGAAAATTTTTTGACATTGGTCAAAAAGTCCTTTTGTACAACACCCGGTCACATTTGTTTCTCGAAAAGTTGCGTAGTAAATGGTTGGGACCTTATATAGTGAAGACAGTCCATGAGAATGGGGCCATTGAAATTCGAAACCCCATAAATGACAATCAATTCATAGTCAATGATCATCGTCTAAAACATTATGTTGAGAATTTTGTGGCAGAAAAAGAGACATTACGTCTCGAAGATCCTCCTTCATTAGAGTAATATCCATAGGGGTAATTGTGTATAGTAATGTTGTTTTATTTATTTTTATTTTATTTATTTATTATTATTATTTTCTTCTAATGACTAGTGTGCCTTTCATCACAAACGTTTGTGTCCTTCTCTTTTGTCTTGCGTCCATTGAGGGAAATGTGCAAACTAAGTTGGGGGGAGAGATCACTATTGTGATGAATTGCATACTTGAGTTTCAAAAAAAAAAAAAATTAAAATATTGGCCATCCGGACGCCCCTCAAGGCTCGTCTGGATGCCTTTCATGCTTTAGAAAATTTTTTGATCATGTTTGTGCAACGCCACTGGCCATCCGGACGCCCCGTTCGGATGCCTTTCGTGCCTTAGAAAATTTTTTAAGTCGGTTGTGACAAGCTCACTGGCCGTCCTGACGCGCCGTCTTGATGCCTTGATCCCGTCTGGACGCCCCTGTGGGACCGTCCGGATGCATGCTCCCCATCTGGACGCCTATATTTTCCTGTCCCATATTATACCGTCCAAACGCCCTATTTTAAGTCGAACGACACCGTTTTGGACCCTCGTTTGGATGCCCTCCTGGGGCCGACTGAACACCTCTGCATTTTTATAAAAACTCCAATTTTCTCCATTTTGTCTCATTCGCACACCCACAGAATTTTTGTTTTAGAGAGAGAGGGAGTGTCCGGACGAGGCAATGAAGTCCTACCAGTTTGAAGAGTCGTGACCCTTCAACTTTCTGCCTTTTCGTCTTCCAAGGTAACTACGCTACCTCTCATATTCCTTTTCGAATTGTTTTCTTTGATATTTATGCTTGGTTAGGATTGGGATTGTGCTATAATTGTGATTCTGTGGTGGTATGTGTTGCGACTTATTTTAAGAAGTTGTTTTGATGGCACCGAAAGGGAGTAAAAAATCTATTAAAAAGTCCTTGGCCATAGAACCCTTTGAACCCGATTATTCTTCGGACTATGACTCAGAAATCTTCATTGGTCATTAAGCCTATTTGGACTTTAGGAAAACTTGGGCGGGCAAAGCCGCGGCCGTAGAGCAAAACATAGAACTGTGGAATTTTGGCAGTGGGTTTGCTTTAGAAGCCGAATTTGAAAGGAGGGGATGGAATGACGTAGCCGCCTATAGGGGGGAATACATTTTAACCCTTTGTGCGAAACTTATGACTAATGTCCGTGTGGCAGACAAAACTGAGGGTCAAGAGAGGCTGGTGACTTGGGTGAGAGGGAGAGACATAATGATTACCCCGACCACTTTTTGTCGTCATTGTGGGTTTAGGCGTGAGCCTAATGCCGAGTTTTGCCATAGGGTTGGGACTCCGAGCCTCACTGAGATGGCACGGGAGATTCTGAAAGATGATCAGTCTTGGGTTGAGGGGAAAACCCAATGTGACAAAAAGTCTTTAAAACTGAGGTACCTCCCACTGTTTATTTTCTCATGCCATAGTTTGTTACCCCAGGCCCGTTATGCCCAGGTCGACCTACCCCGAGCCCAGCTAATGTGGGCCATTGGAACCCAAAAGACCATAGACTTGCCGAGGTATATGTTCCTCCAACTCTATCATGATGCAACCAATATCACCCGAGGGGACAACATTCCATTTGGGTGTATGCTTACCTCGCTGATCCTTGAGTCTAGAGTCTACCCACCTTCGTTTTTTTTTAAGAAAATCTTCCATAAGTGCCATCAATATGACTTTTATTCACAAGTCAGAAGCACAATATAGGAGTCACAAGAAGAAGAGGGCCAAGGATGATAAAGAAGAGGGGGAAGGAGGACCATCGGCTGAGGGAAGTGGCCGTACTGGGCAGTCTTCATTAGATAAGGTAGTAGAGATGTTGGAGTTGCAAGCACTGGCGCAGCAACACCACACCTAGCTTTTGGAGGCTCACACCAAGCCTTTAGGACTTTTCAGACGGAGGTTTATGGCCGATTTGATAGGATTGACAAGGAGCAGAAGTGGCATAGCCAGGCTATTGACGAGCTACAGAGAGAGATATCCCATTCGGTGTCAGATCCATCCACTAATATGTAGTGGATAGTGTTTGTTTAAGTTTAGATCATGTGCATTCAGGATTATTGTATAACTGATCTAAAACTCTTATATTTACATGTTTAGATGTTATGTTTATATTTATGAGTTTAGATTATGCGTCATATTGTGACGGTCTAAAACTCTATTTTAGTTAGAGCTATTTGTGTTTATTTTTTCTTATTTATGTTAATGGAGTACTGTTTATCTTAATTTATGTCATGTCATTCCTTTTATTTATGTTATTTATTATTATAAGTTTTCTTAAGAATAGGACAAATAAAGCAATCTTGATAACCATGTCACTCAAAAGGAGTAAGAACAAATCACAACAGGGAATCAAACAGTTCGCTAACTCTTGGGAGAGGGATATGTACCTGAACTCGTTTCAAGGCCGGTAAGTGTTGATTGAACTCCGCGTGCAACTTTCAGATTTTGCTGATAGGTTTTTGAAATCTACATTCATACAGAGGCATTGGCTTTGGATGTTAAGGAGAGAAGGCCCGGCGAATGTTGACATGGTGCGAGAATTTTATGCCTAATCAAGCGTGTCTGAGACACCTGAGCTCTCCATTAAATCCAAAGTAAGGGGACACGTGATCACTATTACGGCAAATGATATCTGTGAACTTCTAACTTTGCCACAGGTTCCGAGGTCGGATGTTGCGCTATTTGAAGGAAATTCACGATCTATTGATGTGCTTTATGCGGAACTACAGAAAATACCATTAGTGGGTCATCATTCCATCATACTCGTGTCGTCTTTAAAAAGGAAGTACAAGCTATTGAATTTGATACTTTTCTCAAATATTCTCCCTGAAGTGGATTCAGGTGTTGTAGTAGATCATTATAGGTGTGTTTGGCTGTACATTATCGGTAAAGGGTATACGATTGATCTGCCTACTATGATGCTGATTGTTATGAGGAAAGCACACTATTCATTCAGCGAGTTACCCTATAGGTTGTTCATTACCCAACTTTTGGAGCAAGTTGGAGTGTCTACATTGCCTTCAAACACCATTGCACATTCGGGTCATCAGTTATCCGGTTTGGATGCTTTGAGTACCCGAGCACTTCAGCAGAGTGACCTACCCACCTTAGTTCCACGACAGCAACAGCCTGCCATGTCCACTCCATTTGCAACTGTTGAATTCTTGCAAAGGCAAATTTCCGAGTTGAAGGCAGAGGTGGATTCATTGAAGAGTCACACTTCGATGGCCTCGACTTCGGTGGCTCCGGAGCATGGTCCTACCTTTTTGTCTTAGAGTTCTTGAGAAAACTTGCTTTAGTAGTTGTATAGTTAGTAGTATTTTATTTTCTTTGAGGTTATTTTGTTTTTTTTTCTTTTCTTCTTTTGCTTTGTTTATATTTTCTTTGAGTACTCTCGTTCTTTAGAAAAAAAAAAGAAAAAAAAACTTTGTTATGCCTTGCTAACCAGTTATGGGTGTGCTCACATTGATTCGTCTTTGGAGACCGAAACTGAGTTGGTAAGAGTTTAGTAGCATATGGTTCATCGATTATGGTCGGTATCTTCAACACTTTCATCTATGTTTTTATTGCTTAGTATTATTCATGTTAGGAGTGTTGAAAATGTTTCTTTTTAGAACCATATTTATGTTCATGTCAATACAATCTTGGAATTGAGAATGATTGGAAGCATTCATTGGACTACACTTCAGTTTAATTGTCGAGTTAACTTCTTATGATGATGAATTACAAGTTTTTGCCATGAAAACATTACAAGCAAGAGACTACATTATGATGCATTGTCTTGTTATATGACTTCTTGTGTTGATGATTTTGTGCATCTGTCATCCTTAAATAGTGGAGATTGTACCTTGTGAGCTTTAGAGCCAACTTATCTTCTTTTCAGAGTGGATTTACATTTACTCGAGGTTATTTCTTTCATTTTCTATTCTTTCAATAGCTTCATTATGCTTGATTTTAATTCATAAGTTAGGCAGTGATTGAGGTTATTGACACTTATACTCTTTTGAATTTCAAACTTAATATACTTCGGATATGTTTTTAGGTCATTCTATTCTTCTTGAATCCATAATTTCTAGATTTTATTCCTTGAACCTTTTATATCATTCTTGATAGAGCCAAATCATTGTTGAAATATTTTCCATCAAAGAGATGTGATCATGATTCTAGTGAAGAGCTTGAAAAGAAGGGGATGATGTATTTGTGATGCGATGAAAAAAGAAAAAAACAGAAAAAAAAAGAAGAAGAAAGGAGATATGAAAAACCCTGAAAAAAAAAAGAAAAAAAGAAATATGAAAAAAAAGGAGAAGTATTATCATATGAATTGGGAGTTGAAAGCATGGTTTTAGTGATCATTGGATGCCTTGAGCATAAATGTTTTGAGTAGTTTATCCTTTCTCTCTCTGTACATTTTTCTTCTTCATATAGACGGTTGTAGTTGATCCGAAGTATACATGAGTTGAAAATTCTTTTGAGTACAAGTATCTTTGTCAATTTCTTGATTATTACTTTGACTGTGAATATTCTTTCATGAGGTTATGTCAAGTCCTATACACTTACGTTTTGGCGGTTTTTGTTATTGAATTGCTTTTATTGCATAATTTATACAATTACTTTTATGATGAGCCTTCCATTGAGGGACCCATATGTTCAAATTTTTGTGAGTGTATGCCTTGTAAGAGTTTGCATCAAAGCGTGAAGGATGTTAGTGCGTGATATTGATACACTTGAGTTATACTACATGATTAGTGCATTATAATGTGCATCTTTCTTGTAACTTTCATGTCTTAACCTTGCATGACCCATGATGGATGTTGAGTTGAGAATTACCTTGAGTAAGTTCCCATATGCCTTAATTGTTCTCTCTACCACTGATTGTTTGAAATGAATAGATGTTTGTGGGTATCATCACTATAAGCCCTCATGAGACATCACTCGTCCACTAGAGGTAACCTAGGGGTTTAAAGGATTGATGCATAAGCTAAATGGATTTGTGACTCTTACGAAAGTAGAGATTATGTTTTTAGCTTTAGTATTTTGCTAGGGACTAGCAAAAATCTAGTTGGGGGGGTGTGATTGCACTTCAAAAGTGCAATTATAAGACCTTAATTAGTACTTTGTTAGCATTAGTTTATGATTATTTATGTCTTTTTGGTTATATTTTGATATTAATTGAGTTTATAATGCTTTATGTAGGTTTTGAGCTTAAATGGAATGATTTCAAATGCAATTTAATCATAAGTTTCAAGAGGTTGCTGTCAAGGTACAAGCTGCTAAAGCATGCAGAGCTAGAACTTAGAAGCCCATATCTCGCGAACCAGAAAGACTATTCAGACCCATAATATGTTGATTTCATATAACCTTTTGAGACTTGCAACTTTCATGAAGGGACCCAGCCCATCTGAGTGCTCGGTAGAAGTCGTCCGTACTGACAACGGGATATACAGATTAATTCACTTTTTAGTTAGATAGAGATTAGTAGGTAGTAGAATAGGTTTTGGAGTTCTATGCTCTAAAGGAGGAGAAGAATTCTAGGGTTTTTCTAGAGTTTGGGAGGAGGAATCATCCAATCCTTTTGGAGGCTACGAATCTTTTCATCTTTCAAGGGAGCATCTTAATCTTTAGTTTTCTTTCTTGTTCTTATTGTGAATTTCAGATTATATTTCTTTAATGTAGCGTTTTATTTCTTTAATTATTATTTTCATTCTTGCACTATTTATCATGCTTTTCAGTAGCTAAATCCGTTCTTGGTATGGGTTGAGAAAGTAACTAGGCTACAGGTAGATATTCAAGATAGTTATTTATTTTCCAAGGTTTCAAGTTCTTGGACCAAGATTCATTTTCTTGCCCATGAATATCTTCAAAAACAATATTCTTGATTATATCTAGCATGTTTGTATAGACTGATTTGTAAGCAGGGATACGTATACCTAGAATTTCTAATAAGGATATTGATTATAATTGCATATATATTCCTATTAAGAGTACTTCAAAAATCTACTGTTCTTGATTAAGCTTCAAACATACTTTGTAGACAAGTTTATAAACTGGGATAGGTATGAATGGGACCCTGGTATGAACACTAGTAAATAACTGAATATCAACTCTAAAAGGGTAATCAAATCTTGAGTTTCAGTAATCAAAACTATCTTGGGAACTTACCCGTAGGCCTACTACTAGATCAACCCTTCCAAGACCTTTTATAATAGTTGAATACATCCCTAAAAATTAGTTTAATTTTATTGTCTGATAATTTAGATCAATCATCTCCAATAATTGATTTTTATTTTCTTTTTGGAAGATTTCATGTGATTTTAATTGACTCTGAGCTCTTTATTATTTTGTTCTGATTATAGACCTTGCCAGATTAAGTTTATTTCTTGTGTTCCCTGTGGATCGACCTTAGACTTACCGAGATATTATTACTGTATTGCAACCACACACTGGCGGATATAAATTGCATTCAGGAGCGATCAGTAAGCAATACACATAACATGTCATACTCAACGTTTAGATGTAATGCATTAAAGTGTGCCTAGGTGATGTGTTTGAGAAGTGTGAAAGTATGCCCAATGCAAAATTGAAACCAGTGTAAGAGGAGGATGCACCTCCTAAGCACTAAGCCTCCTTACAACAACAACCTCAACCTCATAAAGCCATGAATAGCCTCCTTGTAACCGGTCTTGGCCACTGTAGCCTTCTATCGAACACCTAGTGGGCAACCCATAGATTAAAGTTTTTAGGTGTGAAACTTCTATGCCTTGGCCTTCACTCTTCACTTCAAATTCCCTACAACGCATTGTGGTCCAATTGAACCCAAAATTAAGGCCAAGGATTCACTGGGGCATTTTCACAAACATCTGGTGTGCACAAGAAAACCCATTGTTTAACATGAGATTCTATACCATCAAAATTCCCCAAAAATTTGTTAACAATACGGGGCAAGCCCCCAATAATACAATTGAGAAGTATATGCATGATTTAGAGTGTGCAATCGTGAGATTATGCATTAAGTTGGTGGTCATCAACCCCGAATGGAAACCTAGGGTTCTCTAGACATGCAATCAACCAATTAGAATAGTTAGGGTGGGAAAGTTACCGTGCTTAAGTGAGGAATTCAATAAAAGAAAGGTTAGAGATTAAGATCTTGAAGCCTCCCACTTTCTCCTTTGTCAAGCAATTGAGAGACAATAGGTGCATATGACCCCTACTCTACACGTTTGGGCTTTTAAAAAAAATGATTTCTGGGCTTAGCGTTTGAACGCTATCAAGGGAGTTCGAACCCTTAGGCTAAATTCCCAACTTTCCCACTTTTGAGAGTTCGAATGACGTCAGGGCCGTTCGAACTAATATGCCAAATTCCAATTTCATGATTTGGAAGGTTCAAACTCTTCCACAAGAGTTTGAATGCTAAGGCAAAAAAATATGGTATTTTGAAGCATCATGCCTCAGAGCGTTCAAATATCGCAAGGGGCGTTCAAACCCTTAAGCAAAATTTCCATTAGTAAGGCCTTTAAGCGTTCGAATGCCAAAATAAGGGTTTGAACGTTAGGGCAAAATTTTCACTTTTTCAGTTTGTGGTCTTATGCAAGTTGTTCAAGTTTCTGGGTTTCACTCTACTCTAACCTATCGTATCAACTATCTTACGTACTAATAAACATAAAACTTAAACAAATAACCCTAAGACCCTAAAATAAAAATTTTCACACTACGAAGTACCCCTCCCCCCCCCCCCCCCCTAACTAGAGAGGAGTAGTCTCTGGAATGCAAGAAAAAATAATTAAAAAAAACAAAACGATACGACGAAAGACGGGCAGGAAAAGGTGAAAGTATGGGACAACACCTCTCAACTAGAGTTAAACTATCCCCGACTCGACTCGACCTGTACACTTACTATACAACATACTTTTATGCAAAAGGCGGTGGATCACATAGATCCACACATTCAACCTCTACTTGCTCAAGCTCAAGATAGGGCTTCAATCAATGGCCATTGACTGTAAAAACATTGCCATTTCTGGGATTCTAGATTTTAGCTACCCCATGAAGTGAACATCTTGTACAATAAAAGGTCCGGACCACCTACTTTGAAGCTTACCTAAAAACAAGTACAACCGGGAATTGTATAGAAGGACCTTTTAACCAATTTCGAAAGATTTACGCAGGATGTGTTGGTTATGTACAAACTTCATCTTTGCTTTAGAGATCTTCGAGTTCTCATAAGCGTCATTCTGTATCTCTTATAGTTCATTGAGTTGCAATTGTCATAAAGGACCCGCTTAATCAAGACTCGTGTTAAATTGGTGGATTGCCCAATGCGCCTTGTGTTCTATTTCAATTGGAAGGTGGCACGCCTTCTCGTACACAAGTCTATACAGAGATGACCCTAGGATGGTCTTATATGCAATCTTATATGCCCATAATGCATCCACTAATCTCAAGGACCAATCCTTTTGATTAAGTTTGACGATTTTTTTTAGGACTTGTTTGATCTTCATATTTGCTAACTCAACTTGGCCTTCTGTTTGGAGATGATAAGGTGTACCAACTTTATGAATCACCCTGTACTTTCTCATTAAGAGACCTACAAGCTGGTTACAGAAGTGGGAGCCACCATCACTAATGATAGCTCAGGGCATACCAAATCTAGGGAAAATATACTCCTTTAAAAACTTGACCACAACAGCATGGTCGTTGGTACGCACTGGTATGGCTTTTATCTACTTGGACACGTAGTCTATGGCCACTAGAATATAGAGATAGCCACACGAATTAGGAAATAGTCTCATAAAATCAATACTCCAGCAATCAAATACCTC
Source organism: Euryodendron excelsum (assembly GCA_033060915.1). NCBI lineage: Eukaryota > Viridiplantae > Streptophyta > Magnoliopsida > Ericales > Pentaphylacaceae > Euryodendron > Euryodendron excelsum. The sequence continues at coordinate 8,974,772 of CM065388.1, forward strand.
TAGAATAATGATAGGAGTAAGAGGCAGCATGTGCCTCCGAGATAGACTTCCTAACCGTTGGCATCTATAGCAAGACGTGCAAAAGGTATGGATATCATGGAACAAGGTGGGCCAATGAAATTGCTTTGCAAAATTTTTGCAAAAGTTTTGCCTGATGAAAAGTGCCCACCACACGCCTATGAATGATAAAACTTTATTATACTTTTCACCTCATTGTCGAGAACACACC